>LBNU01011619.1:35094-76644 GCA_014162995.1 Artemisia annua | reverse complement strand
ATATATCACACAACACATAGACATATTGTATGAATAAAGACTTATCTTGGATTAAACATGCAAGTTAGAGGGGTTAGGATACCCTCTAAGGTCTGTAATACACGTACTAGGGTTTAACCCTAAAGTTCTCCACTCCAAAATTCCTCTCAAATTCGTCATAAAATAAGAAAAAACGTTCTATATATATAGAAAACGCGGGCTGACGGCGTCAGCCCAATAGGTGACGTCGTCAGCTCGGCGATTAGGGTTTCCTGACGGCCTTGGTTGACGTGGTCATAATTGCTGGTTCCAGATCTGACGGCCTAGGTTAACGGCGTCACAATTTTGCACTACAAACTCTCTGGCCCGTCACGAGTATTTTTTCCACTTCTGGACTTCACTTGTTCCTGACGGCGTCACTTTGTAGAGTGTGACGGCGTCACCTTCAGTAATCTTCAAGGTCTTTTGAGTTTTTGTTGTTTTCCGCACTTTTTCACTCCGAAAACGCCCGAAAATGCTTCTTTTGTGATTTTCCCTTCAAAAGTACCTAAAATGAGAAAAGAAACGACTTTGGGTGAAATCCAAACCAAAAACATACGAATTAGGACTCAAATCGACCCCTAAAAACGTAACATTTTTCGTCTCATCAAGAACACGAACCCTAACTCGAACAAACCCAGATCTGAAACTCTAACATGACCCGGTAACGCCAACTAGTATCAACACACGATCCTTGGCCTTGATGATGGTGATGGCAGTGGCGTACGCGGTGGCAGAAGGTGATGGTAGTGGTGCCTACGTGGTTGAAACGTGGTCAAGAGGTCACCAAACGCGAGTCAAAACTCTCTAAATCTTCGTATAATTCAGAAACACGAAGAGGGTGAAGATGAGTGGTGGATTCGAGGCTGAGAACTCGAATGAAATGGTGTTATGGTGGGGTATACGGCGCGTGCAATAGCTCGAAAGAACGAGGGGAAGATTTGGTGAATGATGGTGGTGGCGGTGAGATACCACTCTCGGTGGTTGTAGTGTTTTGGCCGGATTTGTTGCCGGAAACATAGAGAGAGGAAGAGTGGGTGGTGTCGGCTGGAAAAAGGAAGGAGAGAAGGGAAGTTATATTAACCCTAAAATGAAATATACTTGGCCTTATATAGTGTGTAGGTAGAGTGGATAAACCACAAGGACCAACGGGTAATTATTACAAAGTTTTGGATAGGGTGGTTGTAACTTTCGCAGGGACTGTTTCTGTAATTTATCAAATCTTTCACGAAAGAGGTTCGGGGCACATTCAGACTAGTAAACGAAAGAATCATTATACGAGAATAACACCAATGCGCTCACAATAATATTTCCGATAAAAAATGAATATAAATACTCATAGTTTCTCACGAACAATACCAAACTCAAAATAAATGATCTTTTCTCCGAATAGAACTTGGGAGGAATTTTGCGGGTTGTCACATGTTTCGTGTACATGTCATTTCCCTTGGCGACGTAGCACCAATGTAGTCAACTCAAATACAGATAGCATCTTGGTCACAGACTCACAGACTCCAAGCGAGTTCAATAAAGATTAACAAAAATGGGAAGATAACAAATAATGGCCATTCATTTCTCATTTTAAAAAAAATAAATAAATAAAAAAATAATAAAAAAAAATTACACCTTCCTTTTTGAAAATAGAGTATTATATAAACCGTAAATCATTAAGCGACAAAAAGTACACTATTACAACGAGGAATTTTTTTTACTTCGACAAACTTTTTTGTTATTTTAATTGGTATTTAATTTAAAAAATACAAAATCACATATGATTTATGATACGACTTATAAAGTGAAAATAATTTTTCATATAACAAATCATATAATGATTTTAGAAATCACGTGTGATTTTTCGTGACTTAAATTACAATACTCTAAAAAAATCGAAAGTACGGGAAAAACCGAAACCCGAACCGGTTGGGTCGTGTTCGGGGGCGGATTGGCGGGTTTGGGTATTGATAAATTTTTTTTCGCCGGGTACGAATTCGGTGACGGGTTCTGATAATACCCGCCTGATTACCCGTACCCGTTTCCGTTTACCCGAATCTATACCCGCTTTATTGATATAATAATTAACTATAATATGTATACATTATATATAATTTCTTCCATTATATTTAACACATTTTATTTTGTACATGAATTATTCAAATGCGTTAAATCATTTGATACGATATTCATTTTCTTTAACTTTTTAAAAAAGTTTGAATATATTATAGTATTTTCTTTTGTTTAGTCGGTGGATTTTAGTATTACTTAATCTTAATACCGCCAATTTTGTCCATATAATATTCAATTAGGGATAACCGATACCTGCGGAGAAACCCGAAAAACCGATGAATAATATTAATCAGGTATCTGACGGGTACGGGTTTGAATGTTATAGACGGGTGCGGGTACGGTACACTAAAACCCACCCCCGAACCCGACCCGTTGCCATCCCTAGCAACTACCATCATTCTCAAAAACATAGTATTCAACACCAAACACAGACAAAAAAAAAAAAAGAAAAAAAACCCTCATTTCATTTTGAGACATATCCGCCTAGACCCGGTTATTCCGGCCAAGCCCCAGCTCTTCCGGCCAACTCCGGCTATAACCGGCCAATACCCGGCCGGGCTAGGCTATTCCGGCCAAGCCCCGGCTCTTTCGGCCAACATCCGGTTATATCCGGCCATGTGTATGTACGCGCAACCAAACAGACAATATATGCACGGTGTGCCTTATCCCCTCTTTGACCCATTTGTTTGACTTCTTAACATCAATTCATTAACAAAATGTTAGCAGAATACTACATTCCAGTTCTCAAGTTTAAGGATTGCATCATATATTTAATATTTCTTTGTTTGGTTGGTGGCATCAGCTTGTTTAATTGAGGAGAGATGCCTTGTTTTATATTGTCTTTTCCCGTTTTGGTTTTTTTATATATTGTTGCCTTTCAAAAAACAAAAAATGTTGGCTTAATTATTTCTCTTTAAAGATACTAAAGCTAAAACTGCACTTTAATCAACATTACTATATTTTAATTTGAGCCATCGTAATTTATTTCTCCATGTAACGGTTTGTTTAAGGAAAACACGTTGGAGGTTCATGTGAATGTTTGTTAAGAAAAAAATATAAAATGGATAGAAACCATGTGTGGAATATAAACGCGATTGAAAATGAATAGATCTGGAAATAAAAAGTTTGGAGATGGGTAGCAGATGGTGTTAACAGAGTATTCTTAAAACAAATTATAGATTTGGCAATATGGTACAAATGTAGTCAACTCAAATATAGATGGCATCTTGGTCATTGGCGAGTTCAATAAAGATTAACAAAAAAGCGAAGATAACAAATAATGGCCATTCATTTCTCATTTAAAAAAAAAAAAAAAAAAAAAAAAAAAAAACAAGATTGATATACTTAAATGTTACATTTTAATTGTACAAAAACACATGAAATAATCATATATATTTCCAAAGGTCACAAATTATCTTCATGTATAATCGTGTTCATCCACTTCCCGGTCTTGAATGATATCATCATCTTTATCAATCAATCTGAAACAAGCATGCACGAAAATAATTAAACCACCAAAAAATAAGAAACAAAAATTAATCACAACAACTAGCATAACGCTTATGCACAATCTTGTGTATATTAAACTAATGATTTAAACATGTTTTTTAATTATAAACACAAAACATATATGTTTTATAATCCAAAACACAAAAACATACATGTCCGCCTTAAAAAAAACACGTGTACTTTAAAACACATATGCACACGACTAGAAAACCAAAATACTAACCTTAAAATATATATGTTTTATGCGAAGTGCGAACCCGCAACCTGAAACGTTCCAGACCACGACCNAAAAAAAAAAAAAAAAAAAAAAAAAAAAAAAAAAAAAAAAAAAAAAAAAAAAAAAAAAAAAAAAAAAAAAAAAACCCTCATCACCCATTTGTTTGACTTCTTAACCTCAATTCATCAACAAAATGTCAGCAGAATACCCCATGATCCCTTTCGAAATCCAAGTCGAAATCATCAAAAGACTTCCTGTCAAATCACTGATTCAGTTCCGATCCGTCTCGAAAACATGGAAGTCTCTTATCGACAGCACCGACTTTATTGCTAGTTACACCTTCACACAAACTCATCTTCTTATAAGGTACCAAAGTTTAATAGATTTCAAACACATTTATGTTTCGATTGCGGATAATGATACTTTCCCTCAACAAAAATTTTCCCATACTGTTCCAATGTCTATTGCACAACTTAATGATGATGACCAAATAGTTGTCGGTAGCTCGTACGGGTTGTTTTGTTTCTATGGTTGCTATTCGGGTATGAATTTCGCTGTTGTTTGGAATCCTTCGATAAGAAAGTCGGTTAGAGTTCTTGTGCCCAATGTATTTCATGGACTATATGAAAATGTTTTGGGGTTTGGAGTTTGTGGTGGCGCGGGTGACTTTAAGATTGTTAAGATTACGTATATTCATATTTGGAAGGGAATGGGAAATATAAGTAGCGTCCCTGGTCAAGTTGAGGTTTTTGAGTTGAGTTCGAGTGTTTGGAGAGTCCCTTGTGGTAATTTACCTAGGAAATCCGTTCGGTTTACGTGGTCTCAAGTGGTTGTAGATGGGTTTATTTATTGGTTTGCTTTTGATAGGGTTAGTAATATGGATGGTGATGGATTTCAGTCGTGTAATTTGATTATGTCATTTGATATGAAAAGTGAAGAATTTAAGGAAATATTCCTACCAGAGAGACTAGCAATGCATGTCGATGTTGATTATCCTTTATCTAAGCTAAGGGAGTCTCTGGTTGTCCTTGAATACAATATAGATGCTGATAATCCAGTTTATAGTGTATGGATGATGGATGATGGTGTTCCAAAGTTATTTACAAAGCTATTTACTATTAACACACCAGGTGCGTCAATTAAGATAATACTCGGGTTTAGGAAGAATGGTGATATTATAGTGGAAACACCAATAAAAGATTATGAAGCAGCACTTGAAGTTTATGAACCTTGCTCGGAACACATCACTGGTCTTGGGATTTGTGGAGAAATTGGTTCATTTTGTGTGAGTTCATACATGGAAACACTACTTCTGCTTGATCAGTAGTATGTATTCTTAACGATAATTGATGACATAGAGTGGAGCTAAGATGACGCGAGTAATGGAGGATGCAATTGGCAAGCAAGGTATGGTGATCAATATTCAGTTGGTACATTCAAGCCATTATGCATTAATTGCCCACATCTCCTTTTGCCTCTTGATACTCGTAAGTCATACTGTCATACAAACTAATTAAAGTTATTAAAAGGTTAATTGCGATGTATATACATTGATGCTTGTATTGTCTGTGAGATAATGATGACGAATCTCATATTTTTCTGCACATCATACATAATATCATGTTGAAAGTCTGTACAAGCTGATGGACTAGGCTTGAAGGTGCTAGTAGTATCTCAATTTTATGAAATTTTGCTCCAGTATTTTCGCAAGACAGAGATGACCTGATACTTCATCAGGAAGAAGGGGTCTATCCTGTGTTGTTTCAATGTGCCAAAGTAAGGCTATTCTTTGAATATGTGATAGCCTCTGCTCTAGCTTACTAGCAGTAACCCCTACTCACCATACACCCAGACGATGAATACAATGGGTTCTTTTATAGTGAGAACTGAATCTCTATAACAGAAATTGGAGACGCGGGATTGAAGTCCTTGGTGTTGTAAAAAAATTTGCTAAATGCCCATTCTGTTTGAATCGAAATAGAAAGTTGGAAAGTCAACAAGATAATAAGATGATCTTTTGTGAATGTCCAAAAAGAGAAAAAGTGATTGTAAAATATCTTGTGCTGTAAGAGGGAAAAATTAATGGAGGTTTCTTCATACACGCCTCTTAATCTCAGTTTTAAATGATGATATATCCTGTTAGATTTTACTGCATGTATAAACTTAAATAGCATTTCTAGTTAAAAATGTGTTGCATCGTATTACACATAGTTCTTTTAGATGTAATGTAAATCTATATCTCAAGGTTATTTGTTGTTGATGCAGGTTACAGATATGGTGGCTACTGGCGACAACATGTTTTGTACAAACTGGGAAGTGGCATGATAATTGGAGTCCTACTATAACCCTGTTGCAGACTTGCAGATATGGTGGAGGATGGTAGATGGATATGGCCTCTAGTTTAATAAAGTAATTATCCTCGAGTTGCAAGCATTCCTGTTCCATCCGAGTCCTTGTGCAAAGGATACAACGGTATGGAGAATTCCAAAAGGTTTTGTGGTGCCTTTTTACTGTAAAACTAGACATACAGTGGTATGGGAAGCAATTAGAACAGATGCCCCAAAGGCACAGTTGTCCCATTTAATAATATGGATGGTGATGGATTTCAGACGTGTAATTTGATTATGTCATTTGATATGAAAAGTGAAGAATTTAGGGAAATAAACCTTCCACATAGTTTAGCACTCCATGTTGACGTTGATTATCGAATATCTAAGCTAAGGGAGTCTCTGGTTGTCTTGAATACAATATAGATGCCGAGAATCCAGTTTATAGTGTATGGATGATGGAGGATGATGCTTCAAAGTTGTTTAGAAAGCTATTTACCATTAACACACCAGGTGCGTCAATTAAGATAATACTCGGGTTTAGGAAGAATGGTGATATTATAGTGGAAACACCAATAAAAGATTATGAAGCAGCACTTGAAGTTTATGAACCTTGCTCGGAACACATCACTGGTCTTGGGATTTGCGGAGAAATTGGTTCATTTTGTGTGAGTTCATACATGGAAACGCTACTTCTGCTTGATCAGTAGTATGTATTCTTAACGATAATTTGATGACATAGAGTGGAGCTAAAATGATGTGAGAGTAATGGAGGATGCAATAGGCAAGCAAGGTATGGCGATCAATGTTCAGTTATTGCATTCAAGCCATTATGCATTGCCCACATCTCCTTTTGCCTCTTGATACTCGTATGCCGTACCGTCATACAAACTAATTAATGTTATTAAAAAGTTAAGTGCGATGTATATTAATTGATGCTTGTATAATTATTGTCTATAAGATCAATTTTTCCAAGATCAATGATGACGAATGTCACATTTTTCTGCACATCATACATAATATCTTGTTGACAGTCTGTACAAGCTGATGGACTAGGCTTAAACCTTACTTTAAGAGGTACTTTTAGTATCTCAAATTTATGAAAATTTTGCTTCAGTATTTTCGCATGACAGAGATGACCTGATACTTCATCAGGAAGAAGGGGTCAGTCTCCACTTGTATTTTTGTATCTGTTCTCATTGCTTCATTTTGCCAAAGTAAGGCCAATCTTTGAACATGTGATAGTGTGGATGCTTTTGCATTAGATGTCATATATTCTCTGCTCTAGCTTATTAGCAATAACCTCTACTCACCATACACCCAAACGATGAATACAATGGGTTCTTTTATAGTGAAAATTGAATCTCTATAACAGAAATTGGAGACGCGGCATTGAAGTCCTTGGTGTTGTAAAAAAACATTCCTAAATTAAATTTGCCCATTCTGTTTGAATCGAAATAGCAATAAGATGATCTTTTGTAAATGTCCAAAAGAGAAAAAGGGGTTGTAAAATATCCAGTGCTGTAAGAGGAAATAATTAATGGAGGTTTCTTCATACATGCCTCTTAATCTCAGTTTTTAATCATGATATATCCTGTTAAATTTGATTGCATGTATAAACTTAAATAGCATTTCTAGTTAAAAATGTGTTGTATCGTATTACACAAAGTTCTTTTAGATGTAATGTAAATCTATATCTCAAGGGTATGTGTTGTTAATGCAGGTAACAGATATGGTGGCTACTAGCAACAACTTCATGTTTTGTACAAACTGGGAAGTGGCATGATAATCGGAGTCCTATTTACAACACTGTTGCAGAAATGGTGGAGGATGGTAGATGGAAATGGCCTCTAGAGTAATATAGTACTTTATCCTCGAGTTGCATGCATTCCTGTTCCATCCTAGCCTTGTGCAACGGATACAACGGTATGGAGAATTACAAAAGGTTTTGTGGTGCCTTTTTACTGTGAAACTAGACACACAGTTGTCCCATTTAGTTTAGTATACATTTGTCTTGTGTATGGCTATACTGAAAAGGTTACAAACTTAAAATAAAAGGGCTAAATGGGGTTCAGGTTCAATGATGGCTTGCCTTCAGCAAATGTTGCAGTGAGACTCATTCACATCTGCTCTTCAGTTACATATAATGATGAATCTGAATGGCTCAACTATTGATTGGAAAGCAAAGAATTTTTAGATCTTTAGAGATGAGAAGAGGAATGATGTAATCATTGATACTCCGTAATAAATAATAGTCTCGTTTTTTAACCTAAAAACTTCATTGTTGCTGTAATTCCCCGAAACAGGAACCAATGATTGCCAGTAGAGGTGGCAAATGGGTCAGGTTGGGTCATGGGTCAAACGGGTCATGGATCAAATGGGTCATGGGTCAAACATGTCATGTTTTAGAAATGGGTCAAATGATTGCGAGTGTGCCACTTAGAATCTGTGGATGCATTTCATAAATAACTAAGCCATACCTTATAATCCATGTTAACATCTTATTGTAACTAGTGAGAGATAGATCACAATGAGTTGCATCTTTTTCTGTTATACATGTTAACTTTTAAGATGAGTGCCCCTGATGATGACAAATGTTTACGTTGTTTCGTTATGTGGAAAGCATATATCTGAAAGGCTATGAAACCTTTGTGTGCTTGGGTATGAAATGTTTCGTTCGCAGTATTCAGTGATAACTTTGTTTCATTACTTACTAGCATGGTACCCGCGTAGGGCTATAAACGAACTGAACGTTCAGTGAATATTTCATGAACCGTTCGGTAAAAAGTTCGTTTATGTTCGTTCGTTTATTAAATGAACGAATATGGACAATATTTTACGTTCGTTTAGTTAAATGAACGAACATGAACAAAAGTCTCGTCCGTTCATTTATGTTCGTGAACGTCCAATTATGCGTTCATTAATATTCGTTTATGTTTATTTATCTATTCATGTTCATATATCAATCTTTTAATTTTATAATTTTAAAAATTAGTTTGTTTAAACAAAACAACACTTATAAAACAATATATTTTGTAGAATTCAATAAAGTTTATGTTTGTTTATCTATTTTCATTTATGTTTGATCGTTTATGTTCGTTTATCGTTCGTTTAGTGTCTTAATGAACGAATATGAACAACTCATTTTCTTAATAAACAAACATGAACAAGAAAATGCGTCCGTTTAAGCGTTCGTGTCCGTTTATTTGTCCGGTTAAAATTAAATGAACGAACATGAACAAGGCTCCGTTCATGTTCGTCCGGTTCGTTTACAGCCCTATACCCGCGCATTGTGGTGGCGGGTACTTTGTAACTAAAATTTTCGACAAACAATGTTTTTTGATAATATGTTTTTCGTGAAAATAACTTTATAGGATACAGGAATTTTAGGTTCTAAAAATTCTATATAACAACAAACTATATTATCCTTTTGATAGTGTGTTTGAGGAGAGTATTTAAAAATTTATTTTAATAGCTTGTTTGATTTATACCATGTGGTTTATTAATTGTATTTTTACTTTTTAAAATGACTTAAAGAGTGATCTTCCTATATCATATGTAGTGTAAATGCTTGAAAGTAAGTACTTAAAAACTGCTTAAAAATAAATACAGTACTTCCAAAATTCGGGTTTAGATTTGCTTATCTATACTACATATAAAGGAAAAAGAGTCAAAGTGGAAAAGTGAAAAGTCAATATTGTTGAAATGTTGAAATGTGAAATCTTATTAAAGGAAATTATGAATGTAATTAATATTATTATTAAAACACCCCATTACTTAAAAGTATAATAATTTATTCACATTGTACAACCAAATTAAATACAACCAATTAAAACACAAACCGGGTTCAGGGGCGGAGCTATTAAGGGACCGGGAAGTGTCCCGGCCCCCCTAGGCCTAAGCCCGTTAGTGCATTTTTTCGCGATTTCATGTGTTATTCCGGAAAAAAAATTGTTTTGGCCCTCCCATTTAATGTTCTTCCGGAACAAAAATTGTTTCGGCCCTCCCAACAAAAAATTTCTAGCTCCGCCACTGACCGGGTTGACCCGGGACGCTTCAAACCCGACGGGTTGAGCCGGTTTAATTTGACCCATTTTCGACCCAACCTAGAAAGTTGACCCGATTTATATCGACCTATTTTTCAACCGGAACGGTTCAACCGGTTGAACCACCCGGGTCGAACCGGGTTTCAAAACATTATCCATTACTTAAAAGTACAATAATTTATTCACATTGTACAGCCAATTAAAAACATATCTATCAAATTAAATACAATCAATTAAAACAAAAACCGGGTTGACCCGGGACACTTCAAACCCGGACGGGTTGAACCAGTTTAATTTAAGTCAATATTGTTGAAATGTTGAAATGTTGAAATCTTATTAAAGGAAATTATGAATGTAATTAATATTATTATTAAAACACCCCATTACTTAAAAGTACAATGATTTATTCACATTGTACAACCAAATTAAATACAACCAATTAAAACACAAACCGGGTTGACCCGGGACGCTTCAAACCCGACGGGTTGAGCCGGTTTAATTTGAACCATTTTCGACCCAACCTAGAAAGTTGACCCGATTTATATCGACCTATTTTTCAACCGGAACGGTTCAACCGGTTGAACCACCCGGGTCGAACCGGGTTTCAAAACATTATCCATTACTTAAAAGTACAATAATTTATTCACATTGTACAGCCAATTAAAAACATATAGTAAGGCCATTCTTTGAATATGTGATAGCCTCTGCTCTAGCTTACTAGCAGTAACCCCTACTCACCATACACCCAGACGATGAATACAATGGGTTCTTTTATAGTGAGAACTGAATCTCTATAACAGAAATTGGAGACGCGGGATTGAAGTCCTTGGTGTTGTAAAAAAATTTACTAAATGCCCATTCTGTTTGAATCGAAATAGAAAGTTGGAAAGTCAACAAGATAATAAGATGATCTTTTGTGAATGTCCAAAAAGAGAAAAAGTGATTGTAAAATATCTTGTGCTGTAAGAGGGAAAAATTAATGGAGGTTTCTTCATACACGCCTCTTAATCTCAGTTTTTAATGATGATATATCCTGTTAGATTTTACTGCATGTATAAACTTAAATAGCATTTCTAGTTAAAAATGTGTTGCATCGTATTACACATAGTTCTTTTAGATGTAATAGCATTTCTACTTAAATAGCATTTAGAAAGCTATTTACCATTAACACACCAGGTGCGTCAATTAAGATAATACTCGGGTTTAGGAAGAATGGTGATATTATAGTTGAAACACCAATAAAAGATTATGAAGCAGCACTTGAAGTTTATGAACCTTGCTCGGAACGCATCACTCGTCTTGGGATTTGTGGAGAAATTGGTTCATTTTGTGTGAGTTCATACATGGAAACGCTACTTCTGCTTGATCAGTAGTATGTATTCTTAACGATAATTGATGACATAGAGTGAGCTAAGATGATGTGAGGGTAATGGAGGATGCAATAAGCAACCAAGGTATGGTGATCAATATTTAGTTATTAGTTATTACATTCAAGCTATTATGCGTTGTCCACATCTCCTTTTGCCTCTTGATACTCGTAAGTCGTACCGTCATACAAACTAATTAAAGTTATTAAAAAGTTAAGTGCCATGTATATACATTGATGCTTGTATTGTCTGTGAGATCAATATTTCCAAGATCAATGATGACGAATCTAACATTTTTCTGCACATCATACATAATATCTTGTTGACAGTCTGTACAAGCTGATGAACTAGGCTTGAAACCTTAGTTTAAGAGGTACTATTAGTATCTCAATTTTTTGAAAATTTTGCTTCAGTATTTTCGCAAGACAGAGCTGACCTGATACTTCATTAGGAAGAAGGGGTCTATCTTGTGTGTATGACAATCCACTTGTAGTTTTATATCTGTACGCTCTGCTTCAATGTGCTGAGGTAAGGCCATTCTTTGAATATGTGTTAGTGTGGATGCTTTTGCATTAGATGTCAATGTCATATAGCCTCTGCACTAGCTTACTAGCAATAACCCCTACTCACCATACACCCAAACAATGAATACAATGGGTTCTTTTATAGTGAAAATTGAATCTCTATAACAGAAATTGGAGACGTGGCATTGAAATCCTTGGTGTTGTAAAAAAATTTTCTAAATCAAATTTGCCCATTCTCTTTGAATCGAAATAGATAGTAGGAAAGTCAACAAGATCATAAGATGATCTTTTGTAAATATCCAAAAAGAGAAAAAGTGATTGTGAAACATCCAGTGCTGTAAGAGGAAAAAATTAATGGAGGTTTCTTATACGTGCCTATTAATCTCAGTTTTTAATGATGATTTATCCTGTTAAATTTGATTGCGTGTGTAAACTTAAATAGCATTTCTAGTTAAAAATGTGTTGCATCGTATTACACATAGTTCTTTTAGATGTAATCTAGATCTATATCTCATGGGTATGTGTTGCTAATGCAGGTTACAGATATGGTGGCTACCGACAACAACTTCATGTTTTGCAGAAATGGGGGAGGATGGTAGATGTAAATGGCCTCTAGAGAAATATAGTACTTATCCTCGAGTTGCAAGCATTCCTGTTCCATCCGAGTCCTTGTGCAACAGATAGAACGGTATGGAGAATTACAAAAGGTTTTGTGGTGCCTTTTTGCTGTAAAACTAGACATACAGTGGGATGGAAAGCGATTAGAACAGATGCCTGAAAGGCACTTGTCCCATTTAGTTTGGTATAAATTTGTCTTGTGATGAAAAGGTTACAAACTTAAGATAAAAGGGCTAAATGGGGTTCAGGTTCAATGATGGTTTGCCTTCAGCAAATGTTGCAGTGAGACTCATTCACATCTGCTCTTCAGTTACATATAATGATGAATCTGAATGGCTCAACTATTGATTGGAATGCAAAGAATTTTTAGATCTTTAGAGATGAGAAGAGGAATGCTGTAATCATTGATACTCCGTAATAAATAATAGTCTCGCTTTTTAACCAAAAAACTTCATTGTTGCTGTAATTCCCCTGAACAGGAATCAATGATTGCCAGTAGAGGTGGCAATTGGGTCAGGTTGGGTCGGTTTGGGTCATGGGTCAAATGGGTCATGGGTCATGGGTCAAACATGTCATGTTTTAGAAATGGGTCAAATGATTGCCAGTATGCCACTTAGAATCTGTGGATGCATTTCATAAAGAACTAAGCCATACATTATAATCCATGTTCAGATCTTATTGTAAATAGTGAGATATAGATCACAATGAGTTGCATCATTTTCTGTTATACATGTGAACTTTGAAGATGGGTGCACGTGATGATGACAAACAGTTACGTTTTTCGTTATGTGGAAAGCATATTACTGAAAAGCTGTGAAACCTATGTGTGATCGGGTATTAAACGTTGTTACGTTCGCGGTGTTAAGTGATAACGTTCTTTCATTACTTAAAGTACTTAAAAATAAATACTTCCCGAAATTTGGGTTTCGATTTGCTTTATCTTATAAAAAAAAAGTTCACATACATTTAGAAAATGTTTTATATATGTTTTATCCTTTTAATGTGTTGAGCAACTAATGGTTTTAGATATTCTATTAAAGATATTGGCGGGAACCTTTTGCCACTCAAACAACTTTGGGCGGGTAAAACTTTTGGTATCCTTGGTTTCACACCCTCTGGGAAAATTATAGCATAAACTAATCCCTCTTCCAAAATCAAAATCACAATCAAAATGTCAGAATACATCCCTTTAGAAATCCAACAAGAAATCATCAAAAAACTAACCCATGTCAAGTCATTGATTCGATTCAGATCCGTTTCAAAACCTTGGAAGTCTTTCATCGACAGCACCGAGTTCATTTCTAGTTTCTGTGTCCCCCACACCGACCCGCATCGTTTAATTGTAAGACACAATAATCCCAAGGAGAAATATGTCCTGATTACAGATAGTGATGACACTAATCACACTCAACAAGAGCTTCCCCCAATTGTTCATGAATTTTATGAAATTATAAGGGATGTACAAGTAGTCGGTAGCTCTCGAGGCTTGACTTGTTTGCACGGTTCCTTTCGAGATATATCTTATTATCGTTACTACTCTCGAAATGAGATGGTCATTTTACAGAATCCCACTATAAGAAAAACTATTGGTATTGTTGTGCCTTATAGTTGGTATGACGCTTATGTCGGTTTTGGGGTTTGTCCGGTGACTAATGACCCCACGATTGTTAAGATAGAGCATGAAAATATCTCTTGGGAAGCATTGAAAAATGGGTATAGCGTTCCGTGGGAAGTACATGTTTTTACGCTGAGTTCAAGGAGTTGGAAGGCTGTGACAACTAATTTGCCTCGCCCATCGATTAATGTGAAATGGTCTCAGGTAGTTGTTGATAAGTTTATTTATTTTTCTGCTTTTGATAAGATTGCAGCTACGGATGGTGTGTCGCAACGACTAATTAATCTGATTGTGTCTTTTGATATGACTACCCATGAATTTAAAGTGATAGATTTCCCG
This sequence comes from Artemisia annua, assembly GCA_014162995.1. Lineage (NCBI taxonomy): Eukaryota > Viridiplantae > Streptophyta > Magnoliopsida > Asterales > Asteraceae > Artemisia > Artemisia annua. The sequence goes on along the minus strand of LBNU01011619.1, from coordinate 62,000 downwards.
GATAAATTATCACACTCATTTTACATGAATTTGTCTAAGTTATGGGACTCAGTTGTTGTGCTTGAATACACACCGAACTGTGTGTATCAAGTTTGTACTATATGGATGATGGAGGGTGATGTTACAAAGTCATTCACAGAGCTATTCACCATTCACTCACCTGATGCAAATCTGAAGACGGTAATAGGATTTAACAACAATGGCGAACCTATAATGGAAACACATTATAATGACGAAGAGTATGCCAAACTTGAAGTTTACGAACCTTGGGAAGAGCAGATCAGTAATCTCGGGGTTCATGGTGAAGATGAGTCGTTCTGTGTGAGCTCCTACGTGGAAACACTACTTCTGCTTGATCATGTGGATTGCTGTATATATTCTTAATGTTGATTGATGGTGACAACTCTAGTGGGTGTCGATGCAACAAGATATCCTCTGTCTCATGATGGAGGGGTAATTAAGGTATGGAAAGTTCTACGTAAAATTGTTTGCAACCTACGCTTCACATGTGGAAAAGTAATGTAATTTTTGGAATCATTTGACTCTAGTTGCATCAATATTACAGTTCCAATAATTTATGCTACATACTTTTCACATGTATGCTTTGTATCATGTTTAGTGCAATCAATATTTTGTAGACATTGAGCAAATTGTTGTGATTATAACACGTATGCATCGTAAAATTCTTTTGCTTAAATGACAGAAAATCTAGTTTTCAGATTCATTTAATCCATTTGCTTCTCTTATATGTACCTTTTTATCTACCATAGGTAAATATGATCTTATGCTTTTGTTTCATTTAGTTTAACATATTTTAACCATAAAACGGAAGCAGAAATAAATTGACTAGCAGGTTTATAATCTCAAACTCAAGTGAGACAACCTAGTCAATGCGTTACTGTCAATTGTACAGCACAGTGCTGTTGCTAATACAATTTTTTTATATGCCCCTCTTTAGTTTTTCACATTTTAAAGGTGTTGTTATCTGTGATTTAGTAGAGGGGGTACTTATAGCACCAATGTTTTTATTCGAGTTTACTATTGCTACTGTTACTGTATTCATCAAACTTGACAGATGAGTGAATATATTAGTAGAAATTAACCTGAAAGGTAACTTGGTGGTTAAGGTAATGTTGAGAGAAAAGAGTCATTGGTTGCTCTTATAATGTCTGTTATTGAGTGTAGCACAGGCGTATGTGGTCTTCAACTCTTCATTTTATTTGGGGTTTGGTGGGGGGTTATCTTCATTTTTATGCAAAGAGCAGTTGGATTAGAAAACCCTCTGCAGTTGGGTTTGCATCTTCATTTTGAGTCTTGTTCTCTATGTACAAAGTTGTGTACTTTCCTACTGCGATTATGGTGTGCCATATTGATAAAAATAACAACATGAGATATCATGTTGTGAGATTTTGTGAGGGAATACAAATGTACTTGTATTAGCAGTGATCAAGTGAAGTAATCGACCATCTTTTTATCTAATGTTTCTTCAATTGGTCCCCATGACATATCATGTTTATTTAGGATCAAGATCTTCTCATGTTAAAATTGAACATGAGGGATAAGTTCTTTGTGAGTCAAATAAAAAAATGAGTCATTTATTCTAATACGAGGTTTTAGGCCTGCGCTTCGCGGCGGGATGTTTGTCAACGGAAGTATGAGATCTCATTTATTTACGCTAATCGACAGCAATATTAAAGTTCCAAAGATTGTACGAAATAATAATACACAAATAAAACTAAGTAGTTACAGTAACGGATATATTAAAAAACAAAACCTTGTATAATAACCAAAATATGCAAATGAACAGTTGAAAGTTTATGCCGGCATAAACCGGTATACAATCTGATGTCCTACAACTTCATGTTTTTCTAATGCACGTTCAGTCGTGATTTCCTCATAACATACAAATAAGTTTCAACCAATAATAATACAAAAGAAGTTGCGGTTTCAGATTGTAAGTATGAACCTGTTTTGTATGTGTCTGCAAGAAACTGTGTTGTTGCTTGATGGCCGTGAGCGTCTTGTGGCCTTATTGCAGCATATCCATATCAGACGGTCGAGCACCTACAGTTTCAACACTGCCTGATCCTACATGTTCAGTTCACGTATCACGAATCAAGAAAGGGCCGGGACAACATCGGAATAAGAACAAAAGTACTAATGTCACAAAAATGCTCGACAAAAAAAGATGACATTAAAAATGTACCATTAATTCCTTATAATGATCAGTGCCTTAGATTTGGAATGAGCAAAAATGATCATGATATTGATTATTTAGTTAAGCTATAAGAGACTTGATATTTGCTATGAATTTACTGATTTAGATTTAAAATATAATATGATTTGAGATGCATAGAATAATGGTAATCTTGATAATCAGATAAATGGAGAAATTACGCTGGTAAGTAGTAGCAATCAAGTATAGCTCTCTATAGTCGAACCTAAACACCATCCGAAGGGGTTTACATTCAAGGTCTTCATGTCATGTAAGTTACCTAAACTCTACCACTGAGTTCTCCTGAATCTAACCGATGATGGATATGCTATTGAAATAAGGTATCTAAACAGCCTCTATTAGAGAGACTGGAATGAGCAGGTCAGGGTTATGATATGCTAAAATAAGTTATCACAACAACCCGTGTAACACCAACTCATGGCTAATTAGCTATTGAAATAAGGTATCTAAACAGCCTCTATTAGCAACAGGTTCTAAACAGTTCCTATAAGCAAGACTAAAGGTTAATCAGCTGCTCAAATAAGCTACCCAAGCAACTCCTAATCAAGGTATTATATCATTATAAATCACAGTTTTAAACAGCCTGTTGCTACACCAATTTTAATTGTGTATATAGGGGGTGTTGGGCACAGTGCATTATCACTTCATAAAGTCATATATCAAAAAGACATTTAAGCTGTAGTTTCTTAGTGTATAAGCATCCAGTTATAGCATTGGCATATATCAAATGTTGCAGAGTGTAAAGTTAAAAAAAAAATGTTGCAGAGAGACTCACATACTTGGTAAGCTCATTTAAACGCCAACACATGACATGTACCTTTAAAGTGCCTAATTTCTTTTCCAAACTATAATATGTACGTATCTAAATGTGTACCAAACCAAACATCCAGGATTGGTACTAAATGCAGTCCCTAAAAAAGATAAGCTCAAACAAACACCCCCAACAATTAAAAATCATAGGCCTTTAATTTTAAGATGATTTTTGACCAAAAAGAAGTCAATGGTGGCATTTACACATGTAAGGTCTTTGACATGCGCTGCAAATTATATCTAGGCATTTCGGGGCCTTGTATTGTACCAGGCTTGCATAAATTTTGTGTATGGAAGAAAATAAGTTAGACCGACTCTCTGGAAGAGAAGACGTACCTGCATTGAATGCTATATCAGTCTCTATATTTGAGGAATTGGGCAACTTCCTGGAGACTGACCTTCTGATGACATTCAACGATCCAACCTGAGAACATCAAAGAAAAAAAAAAAGAGTAATCAAACAAAAACCATCTCACAAAAGCTTAAAAATAAAAAACCCATATCCAAATTCATTGCTTTATAACCAAATTTATAAACTCTTTAAACATATGAGTCATGCTATCAAAAGTGTTTCAGTTGTATATCCAAACATTATTGTTTATTAAGTATATATATTAATACTTGATATCAACGGTATAATGAGTGTATATTACGATGTTGAGAAGCAAGAAAGCCACACACCTGCGATGTAGCAGTTCCAATGAGAGAAGGCTTAAGACCACTATATAGCCCACCAACGCCCTACTTGCGTCTAACCTGTTCGAAACACAGGAGTCATCCATTTTGGAGGATTCTGGAATAATCATACACAAATAATGTGTGGCAACATTAATGTTAGTTAAAATTTTTATACAACAATCGTTCAGGCTATATTAAAAACTGCGCATATATTTAGAGAATGTACTGGTATATGCTATTAACGCAAAAATCATTAAAAATTCGATCTATAAATGTTTGCAGATGAAGCGTACCTGTACCAAGACTCTTTATTGCTACAATAGCCTAATCCAGCCCACTAATCGATGAATACCCGTCACACATACGTACATACGCTCACATCTGTGCCGAAACCGGATGGTCATCACGCAATGGCTCAGAAAGGCGAACGCCAGCCATGGCTGCAACCACCTCCTAGGTAAGGCTGCCCCGCCAACTCGCCAAGATACCGAAGTCGCCAAATCAGTCATGTTGAAATAGCGAAGGTCTGAAAATATAGCAGCAAAAGCGAACAACAGCCGTGGCTGCAACCACCACTCGGTTAAGGTTGCCCCGCCAAGATACCGGCGTTGCTAAATCATGATCATGAACTTTATAAACACCGATAACTATGATCATTGCCTGCATGTATGTTTTTGGCGTTAAATGGGCGAAACACTTCGTCATGATTTCCTTAGCAAATAAACAACATCCACTTTAACGAAAGTACATCTAGCGGAGTACCCACCACAAAAACCAAGCTTGCACGACTGCTTTCCTAAATCCAACCCGCTCCACAACTCACCCTCTTTCTAACCCGATCTTCGTCACTCAGTTTCTAATCTCAATCGTGGCCACTACGTTAAGATCCACATAAAGAGGATCAGGTCACCAAGAAACAAAGTGGTACCCAAAACCTGCCATGGCTGCAGCCACATGGCTACCATGCCAAGATACGGGTTTTGGCAAACAACGGTTACCAAAACAATAAAGCAAAACTGCTGGCAAACACCCACAACACTTCTTTCCTGCATTCAAATGATCAAATTCAGTAACCTTATCATATCATCCAAACCCATATCTAATTAAAAAAAAAAAAAAAAAAAAAAAAAAAAAAAAAAAAAAAAAGGATCAGAACAAGCCTCCATATAAAAAAAATCATTTTCAAATGAATAATTCCACAAAATTAACAAATTTAAGGCATTGAATTCAGTTTTTATACCGAGTAACAAAATCCATAATCCACAAAAGCTTATTTAAAATTTAAAAAAAAAAAAAAAAAAAAAAAAAATAAAAAAAAAAAAAAAAAAAAAAGGAGAGAGAGAGAAAAAGAAAAAAAAAATATATACCAATTCATTGCTTTATTAACCAAATTTAAACTCTTTTAAACTAAAATTACTTTTTCCACTAAACTAATTATTGATTCAAATATTGGTTCATCCACTATATTCTACCAATATTCCATTTCGGTCCTCAACATAATCCTCAAGCAATAAACCACAGCCAAAATACCTTGAAATTGCAGCCAATCCTAATCCCTACAAATTATTATAATTCTCCAAAACCAATAACCTAACTCCCACCAAAAAAAAAAAAAAAAAAAAAAAAAAAAAAAAAAAAGAAAAAAAAAAAGGAATGAAGTTATGAATTCCAAACAATCCTCAAAAACTCAATAGTCCTAATCCATTAGGTATAACGAATGCAGACGAAAACAAAACTGGTAAAATGTGTTGGGCGTTATAAACAAAAATAACCGAAAAGCATGAGTACAACTTATAATATATTATGAAACAATAACGTTAACCAAAACCATCATGACAACCTACTCAAATAACCACAGCCAAGTACCTAAATGCAGGTAATCCCTAATCCTGAAACAACTTATAATTAATTATGAAAACCTATGGCCAATCCTGAAACAACAACCTTAATAAAAATCATCAGCGCAAATAACCTATATCATCAAAAGAATCCAACTACAAAGATCCTTAATCCCAAAACAAGTTATGGTTAATCGTCAACGAAAATCCTATATCATCAAAGGAATCCAACTATAAAGATCCTTCATCCCAAAACTACGTATGGTTAATCCTCAAACAACAACCTTAACGAAAATCCTATATCATCAAAGGAATCCAACTCTAAAGATCCTTAATCCCAAAACAACTTATGGTTAATCCTAAATCCTTAATCCTAAGACAGTAACCACAACCAAGGAAGCATGTTAGTAAACAAATCCAGGCGTCCGAAAAAAATTGCAAACAATAATGGGAATATAGAGTATGATATGCAGTCTGAAATCCAACAAAACAAAAACAACAATAACATAAGCAAACATGCGCACCTAACAAAGACGCAGGTTTTTCTACACAGGAAAGAAGCCGACAACAAATATCCAGTAATGATAGCAAGAGCAGATAAACCCGAAAACCCAATTTCAACAAAGGTGAAAACAGGTGGCATTTACACAACACACCCAAGGATGACACATCGTTAAGCAGGAGGTTGAGTGCACTATTCATTAGCTCGGATCGGAGCAAGGATAACAAACGCTGAGGACCCAAGCAATCGGATCCAAACCGGAAGAGTATGTGAGGGGGAAGGGGAAGAATATGAGCGGGTAGGGTCGTGTATAAAGTCAGGGCAAAAATTGGATGGCGGGTCGTGGGAAACGGGTTCCCCGCTAAATGTACTTTAGGTGTAATTGGAACAAAAGGGTTTGTAGATTATAGAGTCCAAAGCCCTACACACTAACAAGAACCAAACATTCTTATTCTTAGCTATTATAAAACCCCGAAATAGTTAACCAAACACTTGTAACATGATTGTAACCTATTCTCTCATCCCATTGTTGTAATAAAACCCTCAAAATTGCATCGTTCAACCCATCAACAATGTCAGGAGGAAACAACATACCAACTGAAATCCAAGTTGAAATCATCAAAAGACTTCCTGTCAAATCACTGATTCAATTCAGATCTGTCTCGAAAACATGGAAGTCTGTTATCGACAGCTCCGACTTTATTGCTAGTTACACCTTCACACAAACTCAGCCCCATAATCTTCTTATAAGGTACCAAAGTTTAATAGATTTCAAACACAATTGTGTTTCGATCGCTGATAATGATACTTTCCCCCAACAAAAGTTTTCCCATATTGTTCCAATATCTATTGCACAACGTAATAACCCAGTAGTTGTCGATAGCTCTCACAGGTTGTTTTGCTTATATGGTTATTATTCGTTTACGAATTCCGCTGTTGTTTGGAATCCGTCGATAAGAAAGTCGGTTGGATAAAAGTGGATACAGAAATGAAATCCATGTTTGCAATACGTTCTTAACAGTCAATTTAACTTAACAGTCAATGATTTCTTCTCATATAGATGAATTAAAGAAACACAATAAAGGTTTTCATTTGGACTACCACGACCAGTATAAAGAAGCACCCAACCCACTTAGGCCTAACATCCCACCATTTTGTGTTGGAGTTGGGAGGCCTTGAAGCATACTTAAATCTGTTTCTTGTTCTAAATCTTCATCACAAATTAGTCTTACACCACACTCCTTCACCTCAACATCTTCATTATTCTCTTCAAAACAAAATGTAACAAAATTCTTTGCCTCCTCCCATTTGCTTTTATCCCTCGCATAATGCAACCATATCATATATGAATCTTGGATTTCTATCACCTCCTTATGAAAATAATTCTCAATAAAAATTGGAAAGCAAAAGTATGGATTCATTGAAGCTCCATCAAAGTTCTTTATAGCATATCCTTTATATTTGTGAGGCTTTTTGCACTTGAAAACAACACAAATTCCATATCCCCTAAACTTATCATAACACCAATCTGATGGTAATTCAACTTTTACATGATTTTCTGTGCTTCTATTTGTAAACCACTCTGGAATGCTATTCACGTGATATACTATATCTATAACAGAATAGACATTGTCTTGCAAGAAGAATTCGCATCTGTTAGTCTGGAATCCCAAATACCCAAGGAAAGCAGAAAGCTGGTGAATAGAGTCTTGGGAAGTTTTAGATGAGTCAAGACACTGAGTCTTCGATATAGACCCCTGGCTATGAATGGTAACATTCTTAAACAGCTTTGGACAATTTCTGAAAGCATTTAACCTCTTCCTGAATGGGTCTTTAGATGATACCGACAATTCTCTTAAGGAGGTGCAATCAGATGCATTAATCCATACGCTAGGTGGAAGTTCGGGCAACACTTCCAGCTTCTTGCAACCATCAAGTTCAAGTGTTAGAAGATGAGAAAGTTGACTCAAACTTCCAGGCAAGGAAGTAAAATTGTTCCCTTCCAAGTTTAAATATTCCATAAATGATAAGCCCCCAATGCTCTCAGGCACTTCTAATAAATTGCAATAGCTGAAATTCAGATCCTTTAACATATGTAAACCTGCCAATGAAACTGATCTTTGGGGATGTTGTTGTTTACTTAGGAAACCAAAAGGAGCAGTGATTGAAGTCCACCATCTAGGTTGAATCCTCCCTTGGCCACCGAATGACAACGATTCAAGGTTTATTAGAGAGGATACAAAAGAAGGAAGTTCTGTAATGGCAGTTCTGTCAACATGAAGCTCAGTTAAGCTTTTGATCCGACCCAATGCTTCAGGGAGTTGGTCGACTTTTAGGCACCCCGTTAGATTCAAAACTTGAAGAGCATCCATTTCCACTCTACTTGGAAAATTCTGAAGCCGTTTGCAGTCTCTGAGATTTAACACCACAAGCCTCTTGAGCATTCCAATTGAGGGATGAACGCTACCCAAATTCACACAACCTTCAAGACTTAGCTCTTCGAGATTTGTAATCTCTGAGAAGTCAGAGGTAGTTGTTAGGTTACAACAGTACCTTAGCTTCATTACTTTCAACCTTCTAAAGCACTAACATAGATAGAAAAAAAAGAAGATAAATTCTCGGATCATTAGGTATCAAACAGGAAAACATGTGTGTACAAGGAAATACCTTTGGTGTTGTCCAAAGTTGTTTTATGTTGCTGTAAGACAGGTCAATGGCCACAATATTTTCTGGATAGAAATCTGAAGGTAAGTACTTGAAAGGGCATCCATGCCAATAAAACAAGCTTAGCTCATTGGACAAATTATACAAATTTCCTGAGAAGATCACATTGTGGTCCTCCAATTCAAGTTTCTGACCATATAGTTCTTCCTGTTGATAGATTTTCAGGATCCGCAACTTTTTCATATGTGCAAAATCATTGGTATCTATGTGAACCGTTTGACTAAATTTCTCTAACGAAAGGACTAGAACTTCAACTGCTTCAGGTCTTGCCACCTAGAAAAACAAAAACATGTAACTTAAATTAAAAACAGTGACATATGCAATTGCTTATACTTTTATATCAGTATAAAGGAAAAGAATCATATGCCACTTCTTACCTTATTTTGACCCGATATATCATAAATATTAGATGAAATCAACAATCTTTTCTTCTTCCCAAGCATGATAGATTCTTCACGAACAATCTCCCTTGCCATTGCTTGAATCAAGTCATGCATTTGAAGTGACATATTGCTAGAGATCGTGATTAATGACTTATCAACTAGAACTCTCATGTCTGTATCTGCAAAAAAGTTACAGCCATCTAGTATGCTTATTACAAAATCACTGTTTTCTCCAATGAATACACATGCGATATCAAGTAAGATATTTTGTTGATGGAGGTTTAGGCCATCGTAACTTAAACGAAGCACACTTTGTATCTTTTCATTCGGATGTAATTTAAGCTTGTCCAGTTCACTAACCCACTGACCCACAGTTTTGCCATATAAAAAATGACCCAAAACTTTGAGGGCCAGAGGGTGACCTTGCACATATTTCACAACATTCTCAGAAACTTCTTTGAATCCTGTGGAAGGATTTTTTTCTTCGAAGGCGAAGGAACAGAAAAGCTCAAGAGATTTATCCCTGTCTAGAAATTCCATGTCATGGATTTCATCCACTCTATGAGATCTTAGCAGCTGTTTATCTTTACCGGTGAAAATAATCAAACTTCCTGGGCAAAACCATGTAGGTGAACCCGCTAGTGCTTCTAACTGCTCATGATCATCCACATCATCCAAAACAAGCAGGACCGGCTTACATGATATCCTTTGCTTTATTACCATAGCTCCTTCAGCAACACTTGATATTTTAAATTTTTCTGTTTTCATGATCTTTCGAATCATTTGCATTTGGACTTGAGTTAGGTCTTGCTGTTTTCTAACGTCGTCACATAAGCAACTTCCCTCATAGTGGACATACATCAAGTTATAAATAGCTTTGGCAAGGGTCGTCTTTCCTATTCCGCTTATACCACATATTCCAATCATGTTAACCTTATCAGACCCAACGAAGCGTGACAAGTCTAATTTGTCAAAATGGAAATCTATGCCAACAAGGTTCTCCCCAACATGTAAGGGTCCGTCACATAATTTTTTTAGAATTTCTCTGGACATGGAATCGATGAACTTGGCCTCAAACCTGTTTCCACAAAGACATAATAAGTAAGAGAAACTACATGGTGTTAAGCTTTACTAGAGCTACAAGATAATTACACACACACACAAAATAATAAATAAATAAATAAATAAAAATACCCATTTGTCATGTCCTGGAGATCCCATCCAGATAAATTAGCCGCTATGGATAGAGCTTCCCTCCATTTATCCACCTCTATTTTATTTGATACATCATATTTGTCAAATGCTCTGGCATAGCTCCCTGTTTGTTTCCTCACCGTGTCAGGATTAACATCATAAAAGATTATTTGAACCTCGTGTTTAGGCTTTCCCATTTGCTTGCACTCGAGTATTTTGACAAGTTCCCTCAGACACCATGATGAAGAAACATAATCTTTGGAGAAGATGACAATCAAAAACCTGGATTCTTCAATGGCCTTGTAGAGATGAGGATATATCTCTTCTCCTTTTGGCAATTCGTTATCGTCTCTAAAAGCGTGGATTCCTTTTTGCTTGAAATCCTTGAAAAGATGATCGATGAAGTTTTTGCGGATATCTTCACCTCTAAAACTTACAAAGACATCATATTTCCACCGATTAGGAATGGACGTAGTAGACATTATCAAAATTGAGATCGAGCTGCGTTCACAAGTAAAGAAATTTAGAAATAGTGGGCCTTATGAATAACAAAGATAGTGATTTTACAGTTATGAAAATCAAGTTTGCCTACAAATGGCATTTCATCAAAATATCAAAAAATAATACGGATTTTTTCTTCATACTATGTAAAAAATTGGACAAAGTTAGTACATGTGAGTGATACTTTTATTCTATTTTTACATCCTATGCCTTAATAATTACCCGAACACAGTGAACAATTTAACATTCGGCCACTGGATCAGATAGTAAATCACTTCTAATGATTAAGAATAAGAATAACCACACAAAATGTTTAAAAAATTATTTATAGTTGGTATACAAACATAGAACAAAGTTATATTCAGATGAACAAATACAAAATGACAAAATAGATAAAAAGTAATATATCAAATTAGATCTAATAAGTCATCTAGCCCATTGAATCGATTACTGTATTGTAATGCTTAAAAAATGAGACAACATCAAAAGTAATTAGAGTATAAGAAAAAGACTTACAGTTTAGCAGTGGATGAAAGTCTTTGAGAGTCAAATACTGTTGGTATGAATGAATGCAATCAAAATGGATCTCAAGTGAAGTTAAATTGAATAAAGTCAACTGGGGTTGACTCCAAAGACAATTTATTTGCCTTTCTAGTCCCTCGATTTTAGATAATATGCACATTTCATATTTAAAACAAGGGATATATTAACTACATTAAAACCTCTATAAATTAATAGTGTTGGGACTGAGATATTTTATTAATTTAGCGAAATATTATTATATCGATAAATTAATAATTTATTAATTTAAAGAAGTTTTACATATGACCTTTAAATTTTCAAGTGTAATACACTAGATACAATGTATACTCGATAAAGATGAAAAATAAATTTGAAAAACAAATTCCAATTAAATTTTTATGAATTCATATTCACACTTTATGAAAATAAAATTAACACTTTTTGTTGCAATACGAGAAGATAACACACCAACACTTTAGTGCAATAAGGAGATTTTGAGATAAACTCAATATAGATTTGAAGTTCAAAAAAAATAACAAATGATAATAAATTCATTTTTTACTAAAAAAAAGTTAGGATTTTGAAGTGTATCTCTCACACACACGCATATATAAATATATATGAAATTTTTAGTAATTATTAGTTTATAATTTCGTTGGGACTAATATATATACATTGGGGTTTCAAAAAAAATTATTATCTTATTATTTTATCGATTGGAGTCTAAATTTGTACTGGTCCCAAGTTGGGACCGGAAAAATTATTAATTTTATCGAGATTATTAATTTATCGAGTATTAATTTATTGAGGTTTTATTGTAGAATATTTTGTAGCTACAAACTGTGAGTCTTTAACTTTTTTTATAGGTCTCGAGTTTTTTTATGGTTCCCTGATTCATTTATTTTGTATTTTTAGTGAAAGATTGTAGCTAATTTACTTAAATTGTAGTCAAACTATCTTCATAGAATCATCAGAAAACACATGCTCAAATAATTTATTTATTATTATTAAAATTTTAACACAAATAATCCTACAAATATGTGAATGTCAGTTACCCAGTTTGGTTGAATTGTACAAATCCACTTCGAATTGGTAAAGACATGTAAATAAGGCAAAACCTTTTGTTATAAAAAGATATAAATTCCAACAACCTATAAATTAATTGGTATGCATGTGCTAACATTTTTCACTAATGGGTAATATAATTCGAAAAACCCAATCACAAAAAACTGTTCGATAATGTAAACTCCGTATATTATGATGTTTATTGAGTCACAATATATAGAAGATACAAGAGTGGAAATTTTAAACTCACAAACGGGTTTAGGCTTATTTCTTATCTAAATACTCACCCGCAATTTGAGGAAATCACGAAAGCTCGAATTGAAAGAAATAATTTAATTATTAAAACATAAATTTAAACATAAAAAACAAAACTAAAGATAGTTACTTGATAAAAAAATCAAGACTTTGATAGGTACCCAGCCGCAACAGATAAGCGTAATATGAAAAGATTGTTTTTTCTCATCTTTTCATAGTTGTCTTGACTTATAACAGAGAGTCCGACCAGTGGAGGCAGCGATTCCGGTATCATTTCTTCGGAATTTAATTACAAATCCACGACCATTAACGGCGTCAGCTAACTCTAAGCGGTTTGGGAGTTATAAGCAAAACAGTGACCCGATTGTTTGATAAAAACCCAGCTGCAAAATATAAGTAGTGTCCCTTGTCAAGTTAGGGTTTTCGAGTTGAGTTAGCATGTTTGGAGAATCCCTTGTGGTAATTTACTTAGGAAACAGAGCCGCAGCTGATGGGGTGACTGGCAGGTGCTCAGCCCCCTTCAACAGCCCAACATGTGTACTTTAGTGATGGCCCAAATATAAATATTAATCCAGATGCCCCTCCCAAGTCTCAATAACTATCATTGTAAATAAAACATGTTGACCTTTAAATAGTTTATCCTATTGACTCCTCTTAGAATCTAAATTATTTGTTCAGCACCTTTCAGTTTTATTTTTTTATTATTTTGTTCTTATAGTTAGATAGCATGCAAAATACTGTCGTGATACTTTATTAGCTTATTTAATACTCCCAACTTCGCCATCACAAGTAATTTCATTGGACCCATTAGAAGGTAACTGCAAATTAAAAAGTTTGTTTCTGTTTTGTACAGAGGCGGAGCCAGTGGGGGGGCTGGCGGGTCCTCGGCCACCTCCAACTGGCCCGACTAGCTTGTAGCTTTGTTTCCGGCCAACGTTTCATAAAGTACTCTTCAATCTAACCCATGTCAATATCTCATATCTAGACACACCCATGGTTACTACATTTTAAAAATGATAATCGTTTTATTCAGTCATTGAAAAAAATTGTTTGAAAAGAAAGAGTTGAGAAGATAGTTGCAGGTCTAGTATGGGAAGGAAGAAAGGCGGGGAAAAATATATAATATATTAATGGATATATTTGTGTGTGTAATAGTACCTACACAACTTTTCGTCAGATAGCATAGTAAAGGGAGGAGTGTGGTTATTGTGAAAAGTCACTAGTGATAGAAAGGATAGGAAGGCTTCTTAGCCATAGGATGAATCAATACAAAATAAATTAATGGATGAGATTTAATTGGGTTATTAATGAAAACAATTAATTTTAATGTGTCATTATGTGTCATTGTGAAACTTAAAAGGATATCATGGTCTTTTAGCATTTGCCATAAAAATTTTAAACGTCTAATTCAAATTTAACCCAACTTCGTATTTAATGGGCACATTCAAAGTTAATGCCATTCTACATTAATTTTAAATTTTAAAACATTTATTTTGGTTTCTCACTAGTGAAACACGACATTCTTTTTAAAATTGACAAACATAATAGACATGTTTTCAAATATTTGCACATTGTTTTAATAAAGTGACACATTCTTTAACATATTGGCATATCTTTATTAATAGAATGACACATCAACCTAAAATAATTGAGCTGGCCCAATAACCTTTTCCAAAATGGCGATCTTCCTGGCGATCATCATCCCCAACCCCAATTAACCTTTTCCAAAATCAAATCAACTTCAAAAATTATTTTCTTAAATTGATCTCCCTTCAATCCTAAATAACCTTTTCTTCAATCAATTAATCATTTAATTTGTCAAACCAATTTTTTAATCATTTTTCAAAACCCTAACCTTTTTCTATGGGGGATAACGAATGGATTCAGGTCAGGAGGAAGAATCCCAAATCGGTATTTAATCGTTTGAAGTTCCCTGATTACCGGTCTATGGCGAATGACTTATCGAAGATTTCCACCTCCGTGTATGTCTCCAATTTCCCTTCTCACCTCACGGTGCGTGAGTTATGGAATATTTGTGGTAAAAAAGGGACTGTTGCGGATGTTTTCATTGCTAAACACAAAAACAAGCTTGGCCAGACGTTTGGTTTTTGTCGGTTTATTAAGGTTGTTGATTCAGAAGCACTAATTCACTCTTTGAATAGCATTTGGATTGGTAAGCTGCGACTACACGCTAATGTAGCGAGATTTGATCGTAAGGCGGTGGAGGGACAGTCGAACGGTCCTCCCAAGGATAGAACTCCAAAAGATGTTCCTTCTACCAAAATTAATGCTTCCTCCTCTCATAAGGCTGCATCTTATGCTAATGTTGCAAAAAACTCGCCTGGTACTGGTTCTAATCTTGTTAGTGAGTCCAGTACACCCTCTATCCCCATCACTCTTGATACGCCCATTGATTTTCCTTTGGCGCTAATTGGATGTTTCAAGGATTTTCGCTCCATTGCTAATACACGTACTATATGTAGTTCAGAGGGTTTTTTGGATGTTGATTTTAAATACTTGGGAGGTCTTTGGGTTCTCTTTGATTTTAACTCTAAAGAGGCGAGGGATAAATTTCATAACCACAAAGGTGTTAACACCTGGTTCTCTATTCTAAAAGGTTGGCATGACGATTTTGTAGTGGAGGAACGCCTTTTATGGCTTGAAATTGAAGGAGTCCCTATTAGAGCTTGGCATAATGATGTATTCACCAATATTTGTGGTAAGTGGGGGGAAGTCCTATTCATGGATGATTCAGATCATAGCAATAGACTTTCCAAAAGAGTTTGTATCAAGTCTGCACATGCTCCATTGGTCTTTGTTACAACTTTTGTGACTCTTAATAATGTCACCTATGCTATTAGAGTGAGAGAGCTTTGTAGCTGGACACCTAATTTCTTGGGTAATGATACCGACAGTGATGATTCAAGTTCTAATGAAAGGGCTGAGGAGCAAGGTGATAACTTATTCGAGGATGAGGAGGAAGGTTCTAATATTGAGATCAAAGGTGATGCTTGTCAAGATACCGATTTTCATGTTAAAGATACTCAAGAGCAGGTACAGGACGTACCTTCCTCAATTCCTAATGTAACTCCCATTAGTCCGAAGATTCCTTCACTTGATAGTGACCCATTCGGGTTAGAACCTCTTATTAATAAGGCGATCAGGAAAGATTCCAAATCAGAAACTCCCGAATTTCCTCCCGGGTTTTCTCCAAAATGCGATGTACATGCTTCTGATTCTATTAATAATCTTTCAAGTAAGGAAGCTGTTACACAACCTGGTTTTTCTTTGTTGGCTAGACTTGAGGAAACTATAAAGGTTGGCTTGGCTTTGGGCCTTAATATGGAAGGTTGTGAAAAGACGTTTGCTTCTCTCATTGATAATACAGGAGACACCAATGTGATTCAATGAATTGTTTCTCTATTAATGCTCAAGGTCTTGGAGACCTTAATAAAAGAAGGTGCATTCGTGATCTTTGTCATAGGAATATGGTTAACTTGTTAGCCATTCAGGAGTCTAAAATGTCTCAAGTAAACTTATGGGTTCTTCGTCAGTTGTGGGGCAATTCCCAGTTTGATTTTGCTTCATCTTCGGCTAGAGGTATGTCGGGTGGTATCATATGTATTTGGAATAGAAATGTTTTTTTTGAAATCCAACATTGTTTGCAACGATAGTTTTGTTGTTGTAGACGGGCTTTGGGTTCACGGTAATCTCAATATTAGGTGGATTAATGTGTACGCTCCGCAAAAATTTTCAAGTAAAATTGCTCTTTGGTCATCCTTATTGAATTTGATTGTGTCTTGGGATGGCATCGTGGTTGTGATAGGTGATTTTAATGAAGTTCGGGATGCTAGCGAAAGATTTGGCTCGGTTTTTAATGATCGCCAAGCTAAGTGTTTCAATAAGTTTATTGAAGATTCGTCCCTTATTGATATTCCTTTAGGAGGTTATAATTTCACTTGGACGGACAAGTAGGGTTCTAAGATGAGTAAGCTTGACCGATATTTGGTTTCGGATAATTTTTTGGAGTATTTTCCTCATAGTACAGGTGTTGTATTAGAGAAAGGTACCCCGGATCATAGGCCCATCCTTTTAAAGGATTCTCATGTTGATTATGGTCCGACTCCTTTCCGGTTTTTTCACTCTTGGTTGGAGTTGGAGGGATTTCATGAACTCGTTGTTAATACATGGACTAATGATGGTATTTCCAATGAGAATGGTATGGTTCAGTTTAAGAAAAAGTTGCAGCATCTCAAACATGTTATTCGTGGATGGCTTGGTCAGAAAAAGTCAGAATCTGTTGATTTAAAGAAAAAGCACCTAATTCAGCTTTCGTCCATTGATATTAAGGTTGATCTCGGTATTGCTAGTGAGGATGACTTCAAAAATCGTAGAGATTCCCTTGCGGTTTTGGGAGATTTAGAGCGTGTAGAGGCGAAAGACTTAGCTCAAAAAGCTAGGATAAAATGGGCTCTAGAAGGTGATGAAAACACTAGTTTCTTTCATGGAACTCTTAAGAAAAATAGGCGTCAATTGGCTATTAAAGGTATTCTCAAAAATGGCGACTGGATTGAGGAACCCTCTTTGGTCAAGGCAGAATTCTTAAGGCATTTCAGTTCTCGGTTTTAACAGCCAAACGGTATCCCTCCCTCTTTGGAAACCGAATTTCTTAATCCTATCTCCCCTAGTAAACGTGATTTTTTGGAAAGGCCTTTCTCTCGCAGTGAGATTAAAAAAGCTGTTTGGGATTGTGGTGGTGACCGAGCTCCGGGTCCCGATGGATTTACTTTTAAATTCTTTACTACTTTCTGGGATCTAATTGAAGATGATGTGGTTCGTTTTGTGCATGAATATTTTCGTATTAATTTTTTCCCAAAAGGTTGCAACTCCTCATTCATTGCTTTAATTCCAAAGGTAGCCAACGCCAAGTCCGTTTCCGAGTTTCGGCCCATTAGTCTAATAGGATGCCAATACAAAATTATTGGCAAACTTTTAGCTAATAGACTTAGTTCTGTTATTAGTGAATGTGTTAATCCCGTGCAATCAGCTTTCATTAAAGGAATAAACATTCTTGATGGCCCCCTTATATTAAATGAAGTGCTAGCATGGCATCATCAACGCAAGAAAGAGCTTATGGTTTTCAAAGTTGACTTCGAAAAGGCTTTTGATTCTTTGCGTTGGGATTTTTTAGATTTAATCTTGGATAAGCTCGGGTTTGGTTCTACATGGCGCGCTTGGATTCGGGGTTGTCTTTATACCGCTCGTTCCTCCGTGCTAGTTAATGGTTCTCCAACGGAAGAGTTTGGTATTCATAGGGGCCTTCGACAAGGAGACCCGATGTCTCCTTTCCTTTTCATTTTGGCTATGGAAGGTTTACATGCTCTCACTCGCAAGGTTGAGGCGCTAGGTCTTTTCAAAGGTGTCACTATTGGTAGAGATAATTTGAGTATTTCTCATTTGATGTACGCGGACGATGTCATCTTTTTCGGGGAATGGTCTTGGACTAATGCTCGAAATTTGATCAGCATGCTTCGTTGTTTCTTTCTCATTTCGGGGCTTCAAATAAACATTCACAAAAGTTCTGTTCTTGGAGTTGGGGTTTCTGAAGTGGAAGTCTCTCATATGGCTAGCATTATTGGTTGTGGGGCGGCTAAATTTCCTTTGAAATACCTTGGCGTTCCTGTGGGTTGTAACATGGCGAGATGCCTTAATTGGAATGCCGTTCTTTTAAAGTTTTCTTCGAGGTTGTCTTCTTGGAAAGCTCGGTTGTTATCTGTTGGTGGTCGCCTCACTTTAATTAGATCGGTTCTTAGTAATCTTCCTATATATTATATGTCCTTGTACCCGGTGCCTGTTGCCATTCGAAAAAAACTAGAGGCCATGCGTAATAAGTTCTTTATAGGTGGAGATCCTGATGAGAAAAAATTGACGTGGATCAAATGGGATAAAAGCCTTGCTAGCAAACGTGAAGGAGGTCTTGGAATAGGCAGCATATTCGGTCTAAGTATCGGTCTTCTTTTTAAGTGGGTTTGGAGATATCTTTGCGATCAATCCAATCTCTAGATTCGCGTTATTAATAGCATTCATGGTCCTGGAGGGGGGATTAATTGCGACACCATTACCAGACCGAAGCGCAGCACGTGGGGATCTATTCTCTCATCGATTAATAGCCTCAAATCAAAAGGTATTGACCTCTTTTCCTTTTGTTCTCGTAAGATTGGTAATGGTTTGGATTCAAGTTTTTGGTTTGACACTTGGTGTGGGAACCAGCCTCTCAAAACGATGTACCCTCGCGTTTTTCTTCTTGACACTGATAAAAGGTGCTCTATTGCTAGCCGTGTTGGCCTTAACGACTGGTCTCTAGTTTTACGGAGGGATCCTAGAGGCGGTGTGGAGTTGGTTCAGTTTAATGCTTTACAAAACGTCATTAGGAACACTATTTTATCTGATCAGCGAGACATATGGCAGTGGTCTTTGGATGGTTCTTCGGGGTTTTCTGTTGCTTCTATTCGCTCCCTAGTGGACTCTAGGTTGTTGGTTACTTGTAATGAAGCCACTCGTTGGAATCGGCTGCTCCCCATTAAAGTTAATGTTTTTCTATGGAGGTTGAAGCTTAACAAGCTTCCATCTAGGGTAAACTTAGATAGGCGTGGTATAGATGTCATCTCGCTTATCTGTCTTTCCTGTCAAGGTGACATAGAGACGGTGAATCACACGTTCTTCAATTGTAATTTGGCTAAAGACTTGTGGTCCCTTTTCGCCAAATGGTGGGACTTGGACATTCCTATTTGCGGCAATATTGAGGAGTGGTATGTTTGGCTAGACGGCTTACATGTCTCCTCCAAGGTTCGTTCGTTTATTGAGGGAGTCGGGGGTACACTTTTGTGGTCCATTAGGAATTTTCGTAATCATTTGATTTTCTCCAGTACCCCTCCTAAGAAGTCGGCGATTTGGGATTCCATTGTTTCTCAATCCTTTATGTGGATTTCTTCTAGAAATTTCAAAGGCAAGATTAGTTGGGTAGGTTGGTTGTATAATCCTATTGCCACTATTACTTCTATGTAATCTTTTCTAGCTTTTGCTAGCTCTTAATAAAATCCGCCGTTCAAAAAAAAAAAAAAAATAGAATGACACATCCTTTTAATAGAGTGACACATCCTTATATATATTGACACACTTAAAACACATCTATTAATATTTACACACTTGATATGTACATTCTTACACATATTGGCACATCATTTTAATAGAGTGACGCATCCTTATATATGTTGACACACTTTAAACACATCTATTAATATTTACATACTTGATACGTACATTCTTACATATATTGGCACATTCTTTTAATAGAGTGACACATCATTATATAATATTGACACACTTGAAACATATATATTAACTTTGGTACACCTTTTATTTCTACTCCATAAATACTATATCATGATTGACGGTGACACACAGGTTTTCGTACATGATACAAATGTAATTCACGTAATAAACTATAGATATTGGAACATCTTTTTATTAGAGTGACACATCTTTATACATTTTGACACACACATCCTATATTTGTAGTGACCCTAAGTTTATTGATACATGTATATTGACACACTAAAATTTTAGAGACAATTTTAGTGGCACGCTATTTTTATCACAAATTTTTTTTATACNTATATATATATATATGTAGAGTGTGGTTATTGTGAAAAGTCACTAGTGATAGAAAGGATAGGAAGGCTTCTTAGCCATAGGATGAATCAATACAAAATAAATTAATGGATGAGATTTAATTGGGTTATTAATGAAAACAATTAATTTTAATGTGTCATTATGTGTCATTGTGAAACTTAAAAGGATATCATGGTCTTTTAGCATTTGCCATAAAAAATTTAAACGTCTAATTCAAATTTAACCCAACTTCGTATTTAATGGGCACATTCAAAGTTAATGCCATTCTACGTTAATTTTAAATTTTAAAACATTTATTTTGGTTTCTCACTAGTCACTAGTGAAACACGATATTCTTTTTAAAATTGACAAACATAATAGACATGTTTTCAAATATTTGCACATCGTTTTAATAAAGTGACACATTCTTTAACATATTGGCACATCTTTATTAATAGAATGACACATCCTTTTAATAGAGTGACACATCCTTATATATATTGACACACTTAAAACACATCTATTAATATTTACACACTTGATATGTACATTCTTACACATATTGGCACATCATTTTAATAGAGTGACGCATCCTTATATATGTTGACACACTTTAAACACATCTATTAATATTTACACACTTGATACGTATATTCTTACACATATTGTCACATTCTTTTAATAGAGTGACACATCATTATATGATATTGACACACTTGAAAAATATATATTAACTTTGGTACACCTTTTATTTCTACTCCATAAATACTATATCATAATTGACGGTGACACACAGGTTTTCGTACATGATACAAATTTAATTCACGTAATAAACTATAGATATTGGAACATCTTTTTATTAGAGTGACACATCTGTATACATTTTGACACACACATCCTATATTTGTAGTGACCCTAAGTTTATTGATACATGTATATTGACACACTAAAATTTTAGAGACAATTTTAATGGCACACTATTTTTATCACATTTTTTTTATACAAATGTAGTGACACACTAAAATTTTTTGATACGTTTGTTATGACACTAATTTTTATAACACATTTTTTGTAACAAATTAAGTTTTTTGACACACTTATTTTCATAATTCAATCCTAGTGACACACAAAATTTATACTATATAAATTCTTCCTTTGCAAGCGTGATAATTAGAAAGAAACAGTAGGTCATGGAAACATTTACGTGCTTTTGCTATTTGAGATAAAAGTGACGTGATTAGGAAAATTGAAAATTAAATGAGTGGTTAAAGAGTCTTAAGTGAGGAATTATAAGAGAAGTAGTTAAATGCCTAGAATACCCTTATTAATCAAATGATAAATTTTATATTTTTAACCCTTTTTATCCTTTTTACCCAAAAGAACTTTTTATTTATTTTTAACTTTCATTGCTTTTAGTTGTTTTTTTAACGCTGCGTTTTAGAGAAAAAAAATGAATGAAAGTGAAAGAAAGAGGAATCAAAGTAAGATAAAGGAAGTAAAGTGACTTTAACCCAAAAGTGGAGTGAAAATTTTATAACTAAAATATAACCCCTTTACTTCACTTTCCCTCACTTAAATTTCTAAAAAAAACTTGAGAACACAAACTTCCTCACTTTCTTTTACTTCCTCCCTTTTACTCAACTCGAGAACACAAGCCATTATGCATTGCCCACATGGCCACATCTCCTTTTGCCTCTTGATACTCGTAAGTCATACCGTACGTCATACAAACTAATTAAAGTTATTAAAAAGCTATGTGCGATGCATATACATTGATACTTCTATTGTCTGTGAGATCAATATATCCAAGATCAATGATGACGAATCTCACATTTTTCTGCACATCATACATAATATCTTGTTGACAGTTTGTACAGGCTAATGTACTAGGCTTGAAATCTTAGTTTAAGAGGTACTATTATTATCTCAATTTGATGAAAATTTTGCTTCAGTATTTTCGCAAGACAGAGATGACTTGATACTTCATCAGGAAGAAGCGGTCTATCTTGTGTTGTATGACAATCCACCTGTATTTTTATATATGTTCTGACTGCTTCAATGTGCCGAAGTTAGGCCAATCTTTGAATGTGTGATAGTGTGGATGCTCTTGCATTAGATGTCATATAGCCTCTGCTCTAGCTTACTAGCAATAACCCCTACTCACCATACACCCAAAAGATGAAAACAATGGGTTCTTTTATAGTGAAAATTGAATCTCTATAACAGAAGTTGGAGACGCGGCATTGAAGTCCTTGGTCTAAATATATATCTCAAGGGTATGTATTGCTAATGCAGGTTACAAACATGGTGGCTACTAGCAGCAACTTCATGTTTTGTACAAACTGGGAAGTGGCATGATAATTGGAGTCCTATTATAACACTGTTGCAGAAATGGTGGAGGATAGTGGATGGAAATGGCCTCTAGAGTAATATAGTACTTATCTTCGAGTTGCAAGCATTCCTGTTCCATCCGAGTCCTAGTGCACCAGATACAACGGTATGGAGAATTACAAAAGGTTTAGTGCTGCCTTTTTACTGTAAAACTAGACATACAATGGTATGGGAAGCAATTAGAACAGATGCCCCAAAGGCAGAGTTGTCCCATTTAGTTTGGTATACATTTTTCTTGTGTATGGCTATGCTGAAAAGGTTACAAACTTAAGATTAAGGGATAAATTGGGTTCAGGTTCAATGATGGCTTGCCTTAAGCAAATGTTGCAATGAGACTCAATTCACGTCCGCTCTTGAGTTACATAAAATGATGAATCTGGATGGCTCAACTATTAATTGGAAAGAAAAGAATTTTTAAAACTTTAGAGATGAGAAGAGCAATAGCTAGTTTTGTATGCTTTAATCATTGATACTCCGTTATAAAATAGTCTCTCTTTTTAACCAAAAAACTTCATTGTTGCTATAATTCCCTGTAACGGGAACCAATGATTGCCGATATGCCACCTAGAATCTGTGGATGCATTTCATGAACTAAGCCATACATTATAATCCATGTTCAGATCTTATTGTAAATAGTAAGAAATAGATCACGATGAGTTGCATCTTTTTCTGTTATACATGACAAACTGTTACGATTTCGTTATGTGGAAAGCATATACCTGAAAGGCTATGAAACCTATGTGTGCTTGGGTACGAAACATTGTTTAGTTTGTACTATTAAGTGATAACTTTGTTGTCGGTTATAATAGGTGTTTAGGATTTCCCAGATCAGGGTGTAGATAATCAATGAGTACCGGATATTCACTTGAAATCGTGTTATCACTTTCCAATAGAAACTATTCGACCCTATGCCTGGGTTACACGAATATCTCTATGGGATAAGACCAAGTGATGTTCTTGTTTTAGGCACAAATCAAGAACAGAATTGTATTCAAGTGTTTAGGGTTTGTGTTGTATATTATCCATGCAGAATGTTATGACCTCTATTTATAATAGAGAATACTCAAACTCTAGCCTATGGAATTATGTATAATTAACGGCCCATTAATTATATCATATTACTTTCCATAATAGTAGGATGGTTAAAAACGAGCAGCAGAATAAACTTATGCCAGCAGCAGAATCATACTATCAGTAGAAACCACTAGTAGCAGATTCCCACTAGCAGCAGAATCCATTGTCAGCAGAATCCGCTAGCAGCAGATTCATACTAACAGCAGAATCAATACTAGCAGCAGAATCAGGTCAGCAGAAACAGATTCACACTAGCATAACCACTATTGTGTAAGGGGATTCAGTGACCAAATGGGTGTACACTCCGTACCTCCAAACCCATTACCAGGTGTGAATTAATCCCTCAAGTGCACTAAATTTTCCAACAATCCTCCCCAAATTTAGTTTACTTCCTTTGCATGAAATAATAAACATTAAACAAAACAAGTGCATAAATGAAAATATTTTGAAGATTGAATTTCCATCTTAGTACATATACGTTCAAATATTCGAGAATTAGGGTGTTATAAGAATTGAACCCTTCAACCCATTTGAATACCTGAAGATAAATACACACAAGTTTTCAAACACTTAAATACTCCTACACTATACAAGCCATGTGTCCATATCCAATTCATAAATGTTGTAAAAGCTAAAAGTCCAAAGCTTCCTGAAGTGGCAAAACTTCAACATTTACATAGGTGGTTCCTCTTTATTCATGCTCCTGCTTAGCACTTTTTCAAAGAAATTAACCATTGAGAAATAAAGACTTCATCCTCCTTTTCAGCAGGTTCTGAGCACAACCTTGGGATGTAATATAAAACATGTGCTCCAGTCCACTAAATGTTCAGCTTTCCACATTGAACTCAGCTCCCAAGTTTCCTCATGAGGGTGTTGGGTGTCTTAGCATTCAGTGACTAAGTTGGACTTCAAACCCATCCCTTTAGCAGACTTCAAAACCAAGTCTCTAGCTAAACCCTTCGTCAAGTGATCAGNAATATAAAACATGTGCTCCAGTCCACTAAATGTTCAGCTTTCCACATTGAACTCAGCTCCCAAGTTTCCTCATGAGGGTGTTGGGTGTCTTAGCATTCAGTGACTAAGTTGGACTTCAAACCCATCCCTTTAGCAGACTTCAAAACCAAGTCTCTAGCTAAACCCTTCGTCAAGTGATCAGCTAAGTTTTGTTGAGATCTAACAAACTCTATAGATACCACCCCATTCATGATAAGCTCACGAATCATGCTATGCCTGACACCTAAGTGTCTAGACTTCCCATTATACATCTGGCTATAAGCCTTACCAATGTAGCAGCACTATCACAACGGATAGAAATAGGTGCTATAGATTTAGGCCACAATGGAATCTCAAGAAGCAATTTTTTCAACCATTCAGCTTCTTTTCCAGCAGCTGCTAAAGCCATAAATTCAGATTCCATGGTTGAACTGGTGATGCAAGTTTGCTTCTTGGATGCCCAAGAAATTGCACCTCCACCAAGTAGGAATACCCAGCCACTAGTAGACGAATTGTCTTCAGTGTTACTGATCCAACTTGTATCAGTGTATCCTTCTAATACTAAAGGATAACCAGTATATGAGAGACTATAATCCATAGTTCTCTTCAAATACTTTAGTACCCTCTGAATTGCTTTCCAGTGATGAGCACTAGGATTACTAGTAAATCTGCTCAGTTTACCCACAACAAAAGCAATATCAGGTCTTGTACAAGTCATAGCATACATCAAGCAGCCAATCACTCTAGAATACTCAAGTTGAGATACAGCTTTGCCAGTATTAGACATTAGCTTCTCACCTGTATCTATAGGAGCACTCACTAGAGTACAATCAAAGTAATTAAATTTCCTCAACACCTTTTCAATGTAATGAGACTGAGAGATATAAATTTTGTTATTTTCATGTTTAATCCTAATACCAAGGATAACATCTGCCTCCCCCATATCCTTCATGGAGAACTTTGATGACATAAATTCCTTTGTCAAGTCGACTTGATTTTGGTCAGTGCCAAAGATCAACATGTCATCAACATATAGACAAATGATGACTCCTTTACCAGATTCATCAAATTTGCTATATACACATTTGTCAGCCTGGTTAAGTAAATAACCACTAGTCAAAATCACTTCATCAAATTTTTGATGCCATTGCTTAGGTGCCTGTTTTAGTCCATAAAGAGACTTAATCAGTTTACACACCTTGTTCTCATTGCCAGGCATGATGAAGCCTTGAGGTTGGTTCATGTAAATCTCCTCATCTAAATCACCATTCAAGAAAGCTGCCTTCACATCCATCTGATGAATAATCAGATTATGAATTGATGCCAAAGTAATCAGCAGTCTTATAGTACTGATACGTGCCACAGGGGCATAAGTATCAAAGTAGTCTATTCCTGACTTTTGTTTAAAGCCCTGAATAACTAGTCTAGCCTTGAACTTTTCAATAGTTCCATGACTTCCATCTACCTTCCTTTTCCTTTTGAAAATCCATTTGCAACCTAGAGGTTTGCAACCAGGATGTAGATCAACCAATGATGCGTGGTTTTGCAACCTTACAACAGGTTTTACCTCTCGAGGGATCTCAAGAGGCTTACAACCCCACCAGGCAGTGTACCTGACCGATGTAGTATAGTGTAGTGGTAAGTACGGGGGATTGATCGTTCTCCACTGGGAATAGGTGTCGCTTACGTATGAAAAGCTACTCCTACATTAGGTCTAAGGGTGAGGGAAGATTATTTGTTTGTATTTTTTATATTTATGAAAAGCAAGTAAAATCTCGGGTTTCGAAGAGTGGGCGGAATTTAGTTAGCTAGCCAACTAACCCAAAACTACTATTGACAATAAATAAAATAACTAAAACTAAGTGGTTGTTAACTGTATATGGGAAAGAGTGTGTTTACTAGATTTCTTTACTCCCTAACTATCTTTACCCGTTGGTTAGTGTGTATTAATTGGCGTGGCGACGGGCTGTATTCCTTAATACCATTGGGGGTGGTCGTACGTACTCCCCACTCTATATAAGCTCCTACTTATCACCCTATGTCGAGCGCTAAGAAGCTCCTAACATGGG
>LBNU01011617.1:28589-44300 GCA_014162995.1 Artemisia annua | reverse complement strand
GAACCATAAGTTTATAATTCCTTACTTACATAGATTGGGACGTCTTTTTATGTAAATAAAGAATTATAAATGAGTAGGCTTATGGAAGTATGGTTTCTGGAATAGAGAAAAGTGCAAAATATAGCTTTTTCGTTATAAAGTTTCTGCAGGGGGTATATGGCCATATGGTATTTTCAGCATATGGCCATATGGTTGCTTCAGAAACTATAATATGAGCATATGACCAGAATATGGCCATATGGTATTTTCAGCATATGGCCATATGCTTGCCTCAGAAACTTTAATAAGAGCATATGGTCAGGATATGGCCATATGGTATTCTAGCATATGGTCATATGCTTTCGTTATTGTATAAATGAGATTTATAGTTTTTGTCGATCTTCTAAAAATTATATCTTTTAAATCGTAAGTCTTCATGGGTCGTGCCACCTGGCGTTTCGAAGGTAATTGAGTCTAGTTTCATTAAAAATAGTCTCAAGGTCTGCCTATTTATAATTTTTTGTAAATGGTTAAAAGAGCAACGAAGGGTCCGTTAAAGTGAAGTCGTTTTCGCGTTAAAGTTTAATTTTTGGTCTAAGTGGGATCGGGGTGTAACACCATAAGTCACGTCGTTAGCCACATACAAGAACATTCGGTGATTTCCTGTTTTGAGATCGTTGAAAATAGGTGATTGATGTATAACGTTGACGTCGTTGTTCGCCTCGGAAATACCAAATAACGCATGTGAAATCCACAAGTCTTGTGAGGAAACCACTTTCAATAAATGAATAAATTTGATCCGTGATCACCCTACAATATTGAGCACGATATGCATTTGGACAATTAGCCTACGGTCAATCCGTACAATCAATGCTTCCTAGCATCCCAGGAAACCCATATTTCTCCTAGTGAAAAGCATAGAGTTTTTCGACATAAGTATAAGTAGGCATTCACAAAAACTCGTCTCCATATAAGTCCATAATAGCCTTACAGAAAGCTTAGAGAGCATCATCGGAAGTTTTCTCGCACATTTGTAGATATTCATCTAGAGCATCAGGAACGGTGTCGTATTCCAATTGACGAATTACAGAGGTACACTTCGTCAATAGGGAACAACCAAATTTTCTCGTACAATCACTACTATGTTGAAAATATGACGAATTATCAGTTATTTCTCGAACAATGCGTGTGAATAATGATCAGCTCATTCGGAACCGCTTACGAAATAATTTTTCATCATACATTGAGTTTTTTTGGATAAGTATTCGGCCAGTACACGATCATGAGCACCGTAACGATCTCTAGCTATCGTGTTTCATGTATTTTTAGGATATTAGAAGTGGAAGCTTGATAATTCATTAGTATGTCATTTCCTCTTTTAAAAACTCTAGCTCCATACTATTAACTTCCTCTGCATCAGTTAATGTATAAAAATATTGTTCGAAATCTATTTGTTTTTTATAAGATGTGTAGAGTGTACAAGAAAGAATATGTATGAAAGTGTGAAAGAAAATGATTGAGTATTGAAGTATTTATAGGGATAAAATTAACATAACTTTTAAAGATTTAAAAATATAAAATATGACCGTTGGGGCTCTTTTTTTTATGCCAAATCTTTCCCACGACTCGGTCGGTTTCAACACCAAGTGTCCCCCCATTCCCTTTTTTTCCTTAAAAGACGCGTTACCGAGGGTGAGCGCAATAAGGCACGATGCGTCTTGGGAGTCCAAGACTCGATCGTTCGACCCCTATCATGGCCGATCGAAAAGCTTATGTTGTACATATATCAAATCACATGTAAAGTTCTAAATTTGGCCCCCCTCGAACGTTTCAAGAATGCTCAGGGTTGATGTATGTTAACAACGTCTATTAGTACTACTTTGGCATCTACTTTCATCACTATTCATCATGGGTTTGCATCATGTTAAGAGCATCTCCAATGGTAAACCTTTTGAAAAGGTTTATATAATTTCCATGTCATATGCTCATAAATTTCTCATTTTATAAACCTATTATCACTATGCTTAAACTTGTTAAAACTTTATAACTTGATGAGGTATTAAATGAGTTACATGTATTTAGTTGTAATGAAAAGGTCTAAGAACTTAGACCTATTTCATTCCATGTCATTATAAACCTCATCTCACTATAGTGACTAAATTTATAAACCTCTTCATATTTTATAAACCTTTTCATGAACCTCTCATAGTGGATGCCCTAAGGGTTAAGTGCAGATAATATAAACGAATTCCCCATTTATTACAATATTAGGTAACAAGATCAATTTATTATCAAGTTAGGTAACAGAAACGTTTTAAATTGTTCCATTATCACTAATTTGTTTACCTGCTTCCTGTTTAACCTATAATTTTGTCTTATTTGACATTTTTATTTTACTTTTTGCTTATTTGACATGCTTATGTGCAANTATATATATATATATATATATATATATATATATATATATATATATATATATATATATATATATATATATATATATATATATATATATATATATATATGACCGTTGGGGCTCCTTTTTTTTATGCCAAATCTTTCCCACGACTCGGTCGGTTTCAACACCAAGTGTCCCCTATTCCTTTTTTTTCCTTAAAAGACACGTTACCGAGGGTGAGCGCAATAAGGCACGATGCGTCTTGGGAGTCCAAGACTCGATCGTTCGACCCCTATCATGGCCGATCGAAAAGCTTATGTTGTACATATATCAAATCACATGTAAAGTTCTAAATTTGGCCCCCCTTGAACGTTTCAAGAGTGCTCAGGGTTGATGTATGTTAACAACGTCTATTAGTACTACTTTGGCATCTACTTTCATCACTATTCATCATGGGTTTGCATCATGTTAAGAGCATCTCCAATGGTAAACCTTTTGAAAAGGTTTATATAATTTCCATGTCATATGCTCATAAATTTCTCATTTTATAAACCTATTATCACTATGCTTAAACTTGTTAAAACTTTATAACTTGATGAGGTATTAAATGAGTTACATGTATTTAGTTGTAATGAAAAGGTCTAAGAACTTAGACCTATTTCATTCCATGTCATTATAAACCTCATCTCACTATAGTGACTAAATTTATAAACCTCTTCATATTTTATAAACCTTTTCATGAACCTCTCATAGTGGATGCCCTAAGGGTTAAGTGCAGATAATATAAACGAATTCCCCATTTATTACAATATTAGGTAACAAGATCAATTTATTATCAAGTTAGGTAACAGAAACGTTTTAAATTGTTCCATTATCACTAATTTGTTTACCTGCTTCCTGTTTAACCTATAATTTTGTCTTATTTGACATTTTTATTTTACTTTTTGCTTATTTGACATGCTTATGTGCACTTTTAATATATTTGTGTGTTTTATATTATCTTTCACCTTCACCTTATATTAATTGCATATATTTTTCGGCAACACCATCTACTCCGACAATCTCCATTTTTTCTAGGCAAGATATAAACATATGATTACATTGTCCTCTACCTAGGGATGGCAAAAGCACCCGAAACAGACGGGGAAAACCGAAACCCGAACTGGTTGGGTCGGGTTCGGGGGCGGGTTAGCGGGTTTGGATGCGGGTTTGGGTATTGATATATTTTTTTTGGTGGGTACGGGTTTGGGTACGGGTTCTGGTAATACCCGTCCGATTACCCGTACCCGTATCCGTTTACCCGAATTTATACCCGCTTTATTGATATTATAATTAATTAGAATATATATACATTATATATAATTTCTTCTATTATATTTTTTTATATACATATTTCTATTACATAACATATTTTATTATGTACATGAATTATTCAAAGCCTTAAATCGTTTGATACGATATTCATTTTCTTTAACTTAAAAAAATGAATATATTATAGTGTTTTCCTTTATTTTTTCGGTGGATTTTAGTGTGACTTTAATATTAATACCGCCATTTTGTCCATATAATATTCAATTGGGGATAACCGAAACCCGCGGGGAAACCCGAAAAACCGATGGATAATATTAATCGGGTACCCAGCGGGTAATGGGGCGGATACGGGTTTGGATATTATAAACGGGTACGGGTACGGATGCACTAATACCCGCCCCGAACCCGACCCGTTGCCATCCCTACCTCTACCCTTTCTTTAAATTCAGAACTTAAGAAAGAAAATTTATCATTATCTTCACAAAAAAAACTATAAAATACCACTATCCTAATTCCTATACCACAAAAATCTTATATGCTTTCTTTTATTGATATTCCCTCGTACTAGTAGTAATAATGACCACAAAAGAGACAAAACAGACTCGTCACACCAGCGTCAATTCAGTTTTATCCCTCGTAAACCAAACACCGACCAAATGCTCGTAGTAAAAGGACCGCACTTGTGACCGAACACTTTTTTTAAATTAAAAAATATTATAATAAAATTTAAACACACTAATTTTTCATTCATTCAAATAAAAATACAAATTACAATATGAAAATAAAAATAGAAAAATTAAAAAACATTACACGAAAAGAAAAACACAGTCGACCTACTTATTTTTTACATGCATACAAACAATTTTAGCACTAATTTGATTTTGTATTTGTCCCGATATTGTAAACAAATCATTATTAATCTTGTAATCTTTTCAAGATACTTCTTTTAGGAAAGTGTCAATCAAAGCACCTTTTTCTTGTGGAATGTCTTTACATTTCTTGTATGCTTTCCTCATATCATCTTTAGTTGTCCTTGCTTTGTCAAACAGACGCAACTAAGTTGATACTCACTTGCATACGGATGTTATCCTCATCAATTTATTTCTGAACAATAGCTTTGATTTCCTCGATGGTATATGGAAGAGAGAACAATCCATAAGAATTTTGGTAGAAAGAAGTTATTTTTTGGTTTGAGAAATTAAAGTGTGTATATAAAAAGGATTGGGGTTGAAAATGTGTATAAAAATGGAGAAGTAGTAGAGTATTTGTAAGGTATTTTTTTTAATAGTCAAGATTGTTGTTTTTATACACATTGTGCTCAATTCTTTCGGTCGTGCAGAAGACCAAAACTTTCAAACTTAGGAGGGCATGGACGCGTTCCATTTGGTCCTCGTAAGGGGATGCGTTTGGTTTGAGAACACCGACCATACCACATGGTCTCATTACCAGTAGTCTAAAAACAACATGCTCTAATTTTCTCTCCTCGTTGTTTCTCAAACTCACTTGCCAGTCTGCCACACCACCCAAGTTGAACCATCATTACCAATAGCCGTCGCTCCTCTCCATCCAAACTACCACAATCGTCGACCAACTCAAGCCTAATACACATCATTTCCACCATCATATCTGAACAACCCAAGTACAATACACGCCATTACCACCATCAAGCAACCAAACTACTGCCGGCGACATCGCAACACCACCACCTCAACTTTAGAAACGACCCCAAACCACTGTAGAGAAGCGAAAACACACTAAAACATTATATAGGGGATTCATGCTGTGGTCACAGCGAAAGGCTAAACTAAAAGTTATTTAGTCAGAGTGTAAATAATCATTAAATATTTTAATTAGGTTTTAATAAGTATTTTGAGTTACGAGAATATAAACAAATTGACTAGTTAATGATTAAGTAATTATACTAGTGCATTAATTGTCGAAAGACAGAGCATAGATCCTAAGCTAATGGTGTGTGAACCAAGCCCCCAACCAATTAAATCGCCCATGCTAGTGTTCATTTTTGTTGGGTGTCAATCATGGGAGCCCGTGAGCAGACAACACGACCACATAATGTTCATTTTTGTTTGGGTAATGGGTGGTAACCGATCAAATATTATCTATGTGGAAAATGAAAATATGACGTGGATATGTTTTTTAATAAGTGGATATTCATCCGCTCATATTGGTAATATTTACACGAACCAACAGGTTTCATTTTCATTGACTGTCAAATAACTTCTAAATTTTGATCCTAATTCAAAAAGTGAACCAACTATTTACACCATTTTATCTTGGATTTATTGTTACATTTTCTTATATTTTGCCCAAAGAAAGATCAGCAACTCATGTTGGACAAACCCATTTAAATTCTAGCCCAAAATGTAAAACAAAATATTGATTTAACGAGGTGGGCTACGATCCGCCGCGTTGCGGCGGGGCATTGTTTTATGTCGTTGATTATTGCATGGTATTTTTTTAAGTAGAAAGTGGGTCGGGTTCCATGTTTTTGTATTTTGCAAACCCGTTAATGTTTGAATATAAACCCTATATAGTATGAATTAACAATTTCTTTTAAAAATTAAGCGTTTTTTTTTTGCGCATATTTTATCGAATAGAAGTTACATAGTAAGACAATAACACTTAATAATCATTCTAATCGAAAACCAAATAACATTAAATAATGAAGCTAACGACCAGTCCATCCAGAAACCTTCAATATTGTTTTCTAACTTACAGATGTAGAAAAGACCAACCGCGGACCTATCTCGGGCTGATTTTTCCATGTCCTCCTGCATTCGATAAGAAATCAGTCGCATTTGAACCAAACAGAGTCTATTCTATAAAGCAGGATGCATGGATCAAACACGTAAACTGATGCACAAACCTCTGCGAATGATGTCATGTTATAGTGGTGTCACAAATCCTGTCACAAAANTTTTTTTTGCGCATATTTTATCGAATAGAAGTTACATAGTAAGACAATAACACTTAATAATCATTCTAATCGAAAACCAAATAACATTAAATAATGAAGCTAACGACCAGTCCATCCAGAAACCTTCAATATTGTTTTCTAACTTACAGATGTAGAAAAGACCAACCGCGGACCTATCTCGGGCTGATTTTCCACGTCCTCTTGCATTCATAAGAAATCAGTCGCATTTGAACCAAACGGAGTCTATTATATAAAGCAGGATGCATGGATCAAACACGTAAACTGATGCACAAACCTCTGCGAATGATGTCATGTTATTATAGTGGTGTCACAAATCCTGTCACAAAGAATCTGAAATTAGAATATTGTAACAAAATATTGAAGGTTACAAAATTTTGTAACATTCTTTGTTGTACATTCATGATACCATTTCAGTGAATCTTGTGTACCTGCTCAGAGCCACTACATTTAGGCTTTCATTTTAAGCATCCATAAATAAGATCCTCTCAGGTTTTATTATGTTTGACTTAACACTAATATCCATATGATTTAACCTTTAACTTGATTTTCTTATGTGATCTAACGGACAAATAACTAAAATCACTTTACATGGTTACATAATTTTCTTTTTCTTAGGAATCAAGTTTTTTTATATATAAAAACATGATTTTCTTAGGGAACTTGCTCCTAATGGTTTCCTCAAGCACTTTCCCTAACGGTGCAGCGCCCAACATAACCGTCCTAATTGATGACAAATCATATTTATCAACCACACCAAATGCAATGCGAATAATGAAAGTACCCCTATTAAGGCTATAATGATCAAACCAAAAGCAATGACTCTTTTTCTAGTTGAAACAGTAATTAAAATACAGCGAACAATGTATCTTTTGTAAAAATTTATCTAGTTATCCACTTAAATTCTCATCCAAATTAGCATCCTCGTCATCTTTTCCCCTTATTTTCGCAATCTCATAAAACTATTTATTGGCCAGTTTAAGATTGAGCATAAACCAAATCAGCTCGTTATCATGCGATGTTAGGATCACGTTTTACGTAATCTCTCAAGTCTCGGTCATTTCTACTTCATGTAATAGGTTGCTAGTTTACTTACCTATCTTATGATTATGTAATAAGTTATGTAAGCGTCCAACGGGCCTAAAAGCCCACATTTAGAAAGATAGGAAGGGAAGGGAATGTTGCCCTAGACCTTGCCTATAAATACTAAGCTCATGTTAACATAACAATTGTTGGTTATTTCATTATCTTAAAGAAACTCTTGCACTTTCATCTTTCATATTGATTTAATCAACCAATCTTTATTCTCATCTTATTTCTACCAAAACCTATACTTGTGTTTACAATACGGTGACCTAACAAGTGGTATCAATCGCAAGAAGAAGGTGTAAACTTTTGTTTTTGTTTCCTTCGATCCAAACAACTTGTTTTTACTCATTATTTTTCAAAAAATCTTGCTACTTTCTTGTTTGTTTCGTGTTTATATCACATCTTTGTCTTCAAACTTGTGCTACAACCTCAAACAACCAACAAAGTCTCAAAAAATTTTCAAAAATAATCCATTCGTACACTTGTACTATTTTTCGAGATCCTTGAGATTTTTGAAAGGTGGTTCAAGTTTGCAACTTTCTTTAAGATTTCATCATTTTAAGGTTAGTTGTACAAGAATCTTGGATTAAAAACGTGTTTTTGGATTGCTTTTAACAAATACAAAAAAACTGCCTATTTTCGAGAACACCAAAGCCCTTAACTTTCGAGAACACGCATAATCGCTCCATAAGTGTTACTGTTGCTTACTCAGTGCTTTTCTCTCTTGTATAAGAAAGAAAACACTTCGACTCGTTGGATATTTTCGATTTTGTATAATCTCGAAAAAATTTTGGACCCTTTTCGAAATCTTGAAAACTTTTGAGAACATCATACATTTTTTCGAAATCACTTTCTGTTTTTGAAAACTTGTGAACTTTTCGAAATCATTTTCAATTTTGTCGAGAACATCTTTGATCTCCTTTTTTTCTGTCTTCTCGATAATTGTCTCAAACTCTTCTCAATAATTTTCACTTTTTCGAGAACAATCTGAGTTATCGAGATCACACCATATTTTCGAGATCACACCCAAACTTTCGAGATCACATCCAAACTTTCGAGATCACCAGGACTTTGACTGACTTTCGAGATATTCAACAACAAAGTTTCGAGAACACACTTGGAATAGTTTTCGAGAATTGGCTTATCACTTATACCTTCTACAAGATCCATTTACACACAAGTCTTTCATTATGTCTCAACCTCCGTACTACAATTACCTTCATCAGCATCAGCAGCTACAACAGAATCGTCAACAACAACCGTATCAACAACCGATTCAACGACCGTATCAACAACAGTATCATCAATCATACTACATGCACGAACAACATCAACTCTTAATGCACCAACAACAATTTCCACAACAACAACCATACTTGCATCAGCAAATGCAAACCAATCTTCCACCAACTAAGCAAACACATTGGTTTGATCAAATGTGCGAAGCAATCACTAGTCAGCAATCTCGACATGAAGCTGGGTCTCTTGACATTCCTCCAATGCTCACACCAGGCAACTACGTTCAATGGGCTAGTCGTTTCTTGCGATTCATTGAACTTAAGAAACCTCATGGGAAGTTTATGAAAAAGGTCATTCTTGAAGGTCCATTTCAATGGCCAACTACAACGACTCCAGGTGATCCTGATGCAAATCCTCCAAGACCTGACACTGTTACCCCACTTGCTGAATCCTCACTCACTGCAGAGCAACAACTTCATCGGGAAGCAAATGAACTTGCAATGATCTACATTCTTCAGGGAATACCTAATCCGATTTTTCGAAGTATTGATGCTCAGAAAACTGCTAAGGATATGTGGGAACATGTTCATCTCTTGATGGAAGGCACTGAATTGAATCAAGAAGACATGCAATCAAAGCTTTATATGGAATATGAAGACTTCATGATTGAATCAGGGGAATCACTTGAGTCTTACTATCATCGCTTCACTAACATCATCAATGATTTGGATCGACACAACATCATACTCCCCAGGATTGCAATCAACACTAAGTTTCTAAGTTGTCTTGGTTATGAATGGAAGAAATATGTCACGTTTGTCAGGCAGGCTAAGAATCTTCATGATGCACCATATGGATTGTTGTTTGATTATCTAAAGCACCATGAGAGTGAAGTGAACAATGATAGAGCTTTTCGTGCAAGTTTGTCACCTCCTCCAAATCCTAACTCATTAGCACTTGTTGCTCAATCTCACTTTACTCCACAACCTTCAAACCATGATTATGTTTAGGAACAAAATTACTTCAACTACCATCAACCAAATCCTTCACAACCACTACTCACATATGATTCTACTCAGCAAAGCAACGTCGGTTCAACTGATTCGTATGACAACAATGACTCCATGTTCTACTCCAATGCTAACAATGATGAAGATGAAGAGGAATTCAAAATCTTGAACCAAGGAGTTGCACTCATTGCTAAAGCATTCAGCAAATTCTCCAACAAGTCTAACAACCGTCTTCGTTCTTCATCTAACACAAGGAATCAGCTGTTGTTAATGATGGCCGAGTTGAGGTTCAGAATCGAGTTGAGGTTCAGAATCATAACTTTGGTAGATCTGGTTTTCGTGGTAATATGGGTAATTCTGGAAATGGTCAGCGGTATACAGATTCTGGTAACACTGTCATTCGATGCTACAACTGCAACGGAGTGGGTCATTTGGCTACTGCATGTCCTTCACCAAGAACTCAAGGCAGCAAGTATCACAAGGAGGCATTACTTGTAGCCCTTAAGGATGAAGCACGTGGAAATGGGAAAGCTAAGGATAACAGCTTCATGGCCAATGCTCAATCTGATGATGACATGGAAGATCTGGAAGCAAATGCTGCAGTTATGCTTATGGCAATATGCAGGAACTACATCTGAGTGATTCAGGCCCAGTGTATGACATTGATGGTCGGTCTGAGGTACATGATTTAAACACATGCTTAATACATGATATTGCCTCACCTTCTGCATTGATCGAGGCAGATCTAGCTAGTGAAAGCAAGAACCACGGGTCGTAGTCCCAACGAGAGTTGAAATGGATCTAGTCACTCGAGTCGTGAGTTATGTGAGGTGAATTGGTTTAAAAGATGTGATTTAGTTTTAGTTAAACTACAAAGCGTTATTTAAAACTTGAATGAAATAAAAACGAGATAATGAGAGATAAGTTGAACGATAAAAGTAAACATGAGTTGAATAAAATGTAAAGAAAATGAAATAAGAAAGTAAGAAAGATTAAGTAAAGAAAATAAATTAAAATGAAATAAGAAATGTAAAATGTTTTTGGTTTTTTAACTTTAATAAATGAAAGAAAAGAAAAGTAAACGTTTAAAAGAAAATAAAAAAAGTGAAAATAAAAATAAACTAAGTTAAAAAGATTTAAACGAAAATTCGACAGAGTAACGGTAAGAAATTAATAAAAGTAAACTCCACTCGATAAACGATGGAGTGCAAATAAGCCTAGCTCGGCTTTAGAAATAAACAAGACACGACACTAAAAGACTTAGACTCGAAAACTAAAGTGAACAAAGACTCAAACTCGCTAAAATAAAAAATATAAAACAAACTAAACTCGCTACTAAAAATGTGATACTCGCTATGTAAAAAATTGTGATACTCGCTATAAGTTTTAAAACCAAACTCGCTAAATTATTGAAACCATACTCGCTAGACACATTTTTAGAACCATACTCGCTACAAATGAATTCATACTCGCTAGGAAACTAACCCAACTCGCTAGCCTAAGACCATACTCGCTAACCTTTGCAAAAGCACCAAACTCGCTGGAACCAAACTCGCTACAAATTAAAAAGCACCAAACTCGCTGGAAAACAAAATGATACTCGCTAGCCAAGTTTTGAAACTCGCTAGCCAAAGCAGCAAACTCGCTGGATACATGTGAATCTCGCTAGGAAGAAAAAAGAAAAGACCATACTCTCTAAACCCTAATATCCTACTCGCTATTTAAGGTTTTAAAGGAACGAAAATATTTTTAACGTGAAAACTTTATGGAAACTTATTAGAAACTTATTTAGACACAATAATAAGCAAAACAAACATCCAAAATAAGCTATAGAAGCTCAACTAATTCAAAATAAGCTAAACATATTTCTAGGGCTTGTAACTTTCTAAACCAAATTTTACGTGTAAAAGAGATTGAAATTCAATGAAAACTTTTGGAAAACTAAATATTAAGCTAGATAAAGATTTAAAATAAGCCTCTACAAGCTAACTAGACCCAAATAAGCTCAAGTCATAATCAAAAAGGCACGAAAATCTCTTTCCATGCAAAGGTGGTACAAGACTTGTATATGCTTATATTTGATCAAGATAGAAGTAAATAAGCTTGAATAAGATGAAGAGATATAAAAGAAAGATTGAAATAAGCTAGGAAATAAGCAAAGTAAAATGATTAAGACATAAAATAAAAGCTTGCATTAATAAACATTACACTACAACTTGAAATAAACTAAGAACTAACCAAAAACTAACTTCTCTAAAATGAAGCCTAAGGGGGGTATTTAAGGGAGCCATGGTGGCTTAACCTTTTACAAATTGACACTTAGCCCCTTAGTCTTCCAAATTTTGTGAATACAAAGCATAAACTAGAGATACGACGCTATTTAACTTTCTAAAACTACAACTTGAGTCCTTGTAACTTTGAGGTGATGTGTAGACGAGCTTTCCAAAGATCTTCAAAAGCATAAAAGTGATCACTAGCTCGGGTTTAGAAAGTTTAACTTCATAATCATCTTGGAGCTTGATTAAGCGTCTCTTTTACTTTCTTGAGCCTTTGAGAAATAATTCGTCTTCACGGGCTTTTCACAAGCATTTTCATCTTTTTCTTGACTTTCAAACTCTTTTCCACATCTCGTGCTCGTTTTGGGCTTTTAGGTTGCTTTTCATGATGTTTTTGCAATATCCTTACCTGCACAGTCATAAACACAAAAACACGATATCTTTGGCTTTGAACGTTAGTTTTTGGTCTATAATAGTCTAATAATGGTGAATAAAAGATATGTGAATAAGCACATATCATGCATCTGCATCAGACGAGGAGCAAGTTGTTCAAGATGAATCATTATTATCTAGTCAAAAGGATGAGCAAATAAGCACATTTGTTACATTTGACGACGATGATCAAATTGACCATGTGGTTACATTTGATGACGACGTTCAAATTAACCAAGCTGTTGTATTTGATAATCCAATTGATGATGATCATAATGATCAGTTTGAACAAAATGAACCTTCGACTGATCAAGATTCAGAACTCAGAACCATGCTTATGACCACCCAAATTTAGGCCCAAAAGTGTAATCATATAAATGCCAAACTGAAAGCCAAAATTGCATCACTAACGAAAGACCTTGAGTGCTGTAAAATAAAAATAACAAATTTTGAAACACGCGATAATAGAGGAAAAAGTTTTGAAATTGCTTTCCAAAAATCTTATGTTAAAGAACAAGATTTACAACATCAACTTCATGAATTAACTGCTTCCAAAAATAATTTAATCTCACAAATGGAAAAAGAAAGGTTTGAAAATAAACAACAAATCACTCAACTCAACGATGAACTTTCAAAAACCAAATCTGAGTTGTCCATTTGTCAAGCTGAGTTTAGAGAACATAAACTAAAGTCAAGGAAAAAGATTGATTCTTACGTTGAAGAAGTTGTTGAATTGGAAAAGAAACTAAAAGAGTTCAAACATGTTGTGTATATTACGGGTGAATCCATTACTACAATTCAAAAGTTTACTTCGAAACAAAACCCTCATGGGTGTGGTTATGCTATTGGTTACGAAACACCTTGTTTTCTAAAAACAGCACTCAAGGAAATTCCAAAGTTATATAGTGTCGAACATTTATTCGATGAATCTGTTGTGCGTGTTGTTGTATATGATTGTGAAGAAGAAGAGGAAAAAGAAGATGAGACTAGATCTAAAATGAGCACTCTTTTTTATGACACACCTTTTGTTTACTCAACATTTCCTCATTTATATGCTTCTTTTGTGCCTCAAAAAGAGAAAACTGAACAAACTTGGTACTTAACACAACCTGGGTATTTAGAAGATGTCGGTCCTGTTAAACCAGTAGCACAAATAAATGGTCCTTTACCCGATTCAGGTCAAATTAAACCATTACCAAAACGTTGTCGTGTTATGCGGTATTTTGATACGTTTATGGAAGACATACTTTTTTTAGAACAAGCAATTGAAAGAAACTCAGAAATAACTGTTGCAACTTTTCAAAATGCTTATGAAAAAGCAAAGAGGGAAATCTTTCAAAAATAATTTTTGCCACATGTTCAACATTTGCGTCTTTGTGCTACACGTTGGAAACAGGAACTTCAGACAGAGGTACAATCAATGATGGAAGTTTTTAATGCAACTGAACAAACAATTTCAAAACAACAACGAAAAAACAAAGGTTTGAAAAAGAGGCTGATCGACTCTTAGAATATGTTATTAATGCTGATATATTATCTGTGATTATGAATTCTTTGTATGAGTCTAGTACTGCTATGCTTGTTGATGATCACACTGATGATAATAAATTGTTGAATGAACAAGTTGAGACATTAAAGAGTGAAAATAAGAAACTGATGAAACACAGTGATGATGTGCAAAATAAACTTTCAAACGAGATTTCTCACCTTAACAAAAAGCTTGAATGGTGTCAACATCAAAGTCTTAATTTCGAATTGCAATTGCAAAGTCAAAAACCTTCAACTTCCTTTCATAACAAAACTGTAGAGTTACAAAGTCAAATTTCATAATATCAAAAGGAATTAGAAGAATTAAAAGTTGTAAACAATGACATTTAGTTTTGCAATCGTGATCTGGAATCTAACATCCAAGATAAGAAGCACATCATCATTGAGTTAAAAGAGAAAATAAAGGTACTTGAAAAAGGAAAGTTTGCTAGCAATAATGTGATTGCACCAGGCATGTACAACATCGACACAACCCATAGGGAAACACACTCTCAAATTTCTAATGTAAATGATTCACCTTCTACAGGAATAGTCACCACTCCTAGCGTTAGCAGATCAACGCGTAAGAGCACCAAAAGGAAGAATAGGATCTGGAAGCGTAGAAGCGGATCACTAGAAGCCTCTGAAGTATAAGAACCCCTTAGGAATTTGAATAAAACTTATGTTGCACTAGACTTAGATTCTGATTTGGCAAATCGTAATACTAATCTTTGTGTAACAAATGATGAACCTTTAAATGCTTTGAATGTTAATGCTTCATGTGTGTTTTGTCGAAACAGTATGTTATCTGGTGATCATGCTAAATGTGTTGCAAACTCTCTTTTATCTCGTCATAAGAAACGTACATCTGGCAGAATATTTAGGCCCACTAGTGCTTCTAAATCTGTGCTAGGACTCATGTCAAGTGTAGTTTCTAAGAATGACATAGTTGCCCCCGTACCTGCGAACAATACTTCTAAGAACATGCCATCCCCTAGTGAATTCATTAAGAAGAAAACACGAAATAGTTGGAGTTGGCTACGTTGGTTACAAAGGACACATAACTTTAAATGGATTCCTAAAATTGTTAAAATGTGTGCTTCTAACCCAACGGAACCCACAACTTCTTTGGGTTCCACCCTTACATCTGTTCCATCTTCGTCTCCTTCGTGTGATATAGGTGGTTCAAATTGTTCTTTGGATTGTTGATAGCGGATGCTCCCGACACATGACAGGCAATCTCAAACTGTTAAGAAAC
The DNA here is from genome assembly GCA_014162995.1 of Artemisia annua. NCBI lineage: Eukaryota > Viridiplantae > Streptophyta > Magnoliopsida > Asterales > Asteraceae > Artemisia > Artemisia annua. The sequence goes on along the minus strand of LBNU01011617.1, from coordinate 28,828 downwards.
TTTGTCTCAAAGTTCATCGGTACTGTCAGATTCGGGAATGATCACTTCGCTGCAATTATGGGATATGGGGATTATGTCAGTGGGAACATCGAAATTAGTCGTGTGTATTATGTCGAAGGCCTTGGTCACAATCTGTTTTCCGTCGGTCAATTCTGTGATGGGGATTTGGAAGTAGCATTGAGGGAGAAAACTTGCTTCGTTCGCGACTTACAAGGAAATGATCTTATGTCCGGCACTCG
>LBNU01011613.1:52912-84690 GCA_014162995.1 Artemisia annua | reverse complement strand
TTTAGGGTAGAGGTGACTGTAACAAAGACCGCAAACAAAGCAAGGTTTAAATAAATACGTAATCCAAATTCAAACATAGCCGAAACGCTCAAATAAACTCAAACGAGTTTGAGTTTATTACAACATCAAGCAAGTTAAAAATAAGCAACTTGAATTCAAACTGTGACCAATCAGGTCTAATACGCCTCGATGCCAAATATGATTAGACGGCGACGAGCAAGTATTCCATATAAGCGGAAAGGTATAGAGATACCAAGAGTACCACGACTTGTGAAGTATTGTGATGCCAGTGTGTTGTTATTGCTATCATGTTGTGTACAGATGTGAGTGTTCATGTCATGCAATGCCTATGTACACACACATAAATTTTATCATTCTCAAAATCAAAAACGCAACCGGACATAATTCTATTATAACTACTCCCAGTATCGCAAAGTTCACCTCTGAGTTGGACATAGGTGATCAGGCTATGTCCCACTGTCCCTCGCTAAATACAGGTGATCAGTCTATATTCACCCGAGGTTCAATGAACTTTAAGATACTTAGCTCAGTTACGCTAGTACTATGTCACTTACTTTTAAAAGCTGTTTAGAAAAACTAAAACAGGTATCCACGCTCGAGGATAAATGATGAGATTACGTAGAAAATGCATAATGCTGCAATAAGTACGATACGTATGTATAAGTATGTCGAAGATACTTATAATAAATAGCGAAAATAAATGGATATACTCATCCAATAGTAAAGTACGCATCTCATCAAATATATTAGTAATGAAAATTACAAATGATGCATCAGCTTGGCAGGCAGGCACGTGTCGGTCATAGGGTTATGTTTTCGCAAAAGTGGTTATAGTCTAGGTTTTGAAAATACCCAGTTCTCTATAACCAAGGCTCTGATACCAATCTGTAACACCCCCAAAATAGAGAATTGCGGAAGCATACATGTTTGGGTGCTACTAAAATGGTATCACAACACAAAGTACAAAGAACGGTTTTAACTCAACCATTTAAAAGAAATCTCTATATTCAAAAGTATGTTTACAGCGTTCCAAAAACAATGTGGAAGTATAAGCCCATAAAAGAAATAAAGCGGTCCCAAATATATATATCAGAGTCATCTATGACCATGCCATGCCCTGCCAAAGCCTCCAATAGTAAGCTATCGCTTTAACCCTGAAAATACATGCTAAAGTGTCAACACGAGGTTGGTGAGTTCATAAGTTTATGTAAATAGCAATTCAGTGTAAAAGAATTGTGGACCACAAGGTTTTCGAGTGTGAAAATCGTTCACATATAAAATAAAGTTCAGTTCTAGTGACCTCCGCTTCACTCACAGTGACAGGAGAAAATCAGTCAAATTCAGCTTACGCATGTAGGTGTCTAACCGATCACCCAAGTAGTATGCGTAAAAGTAGTATTGCACACGAGCAATTGTTCATTAAGGGGTTCACATAAAAACAGTATTTATAAGAAAATGGAGTTATAGACTCACATATACATTTCAAGCACTTGTGTCCATAGTATAATAATCCAGTTTATAACAATAAGCCAAGTCATGCGGTTGAATTACCGAACAAGTAATTTAGCAAAGCACATAAAGTTTTCAAGTAAACAATTCATTGCTTAAGTAATGCAAATACTGGATTTAGTAAAACGAGCATGTATCCTCCCCGAAAACAGTTATAAAACGAGTAAAACAGGGGGTATGAACTCACCTTAATGATAGCAACGCAAAATATCACAACTGACACAACTGGCATCTAGAGCATATCACAACGGTACGAGATTGGCACAACCTAATATGTATATAGTTATCTCAGAATACGTCTCGTACAGTAAAGAGTTTTCAAAAGACAAGCGTCTTAGTACAATGTTCGTGCTTTAAATTGTTTTGACTCTTTTGTAAAAGGTTTTATGTGTGACCAAGTGCTCGCTTATTTCTTGCTTGTTGTGTGGTACGTACATCTCAAAAGTAGTTTATTAGAAAGACTCTTGGTGATGGCTCGTGGTTAAAGCGTATGGTGTGAGTTTACAAAGTGTAACAATAGTAATTATGTATTTAATTAATTAAGTTTATAATTAATTAAATATACTTGAGAAATCCTTATAACAATAAGTTTGTGAGGAAATATTATATTATAAATAATTTTTATTATTTATAATATATTTAAATATTAGTACATAAAATAAATACATTTGTATATAGAAAAACTATATAAATGGAAGTATTTTTGCAAAATACTCTAAGTGTTGAAATTCTTAAAAATTTGGGCATGACCCGCTCGTTTATTCAACGTTTCCATCTTTCTCAAATGTAGCAATTTTTCCAAATAACCCACTTGTCAATTTTTTTGCAAAATTTAGTACGTAATAACTATATTATTCGTTATTAATATAGTTGTCGTTATAAATCGTTATATATTACAAATATACCCACCGTAGGTTCAAATATATGTAAAAACTCATTTTTGTCATCCGAAATATTTATTTGGGCCCAAATGTCACTATTGGGCCCGTTAACCCAATTTTAGCCCAAAACCGTTTAATACTGTTTAAATTACGTTATATATACCGTTATATATCGAAATTAATTTCTACACGCTCGATAACAATTTTTGGTCAAAAAGTCAAAGTTAGAAAACTCTTATTGGGCTCGATTCTACTGTTCACCGCCACCCTTAGTGGGCTCATTGGGCCCATTGGCCCAATAACCAATTTTTATGGTTTAATTTTATATAGTTTTTGTAATTAAACATAATTAACACCTTTAATTATGTTTAATCCTCAAAATATAAAGTTTGGTCAAAATTATTTTTATCCAACTAGAAATAATATGTTTCGACCAAAATAATTATTTTCACCCAAAAATTGTATTTTTAACTAATTATTTATAATTAGTTAAAGTTAATTCAATATATAATAAATTGAAATTTTACAAATAAAATTTCCACCAATTCACCACTTGAGCCAAAATTTTATGTTTTTCAAAACCCCAATAGTTTCATATTTTTTATTTGGGCCGATTTATACATATACACATAAAAGTGTATATTTCGTCTTAAAATCGCATAATTAGCATAAATCACATTTGGGTCATCAATTTAGTACCACAAGCAACAATATTTACCACACAAGCAAGAAATACTCTAATGACTATAAAAACTTCATAAAATTCGAGCCATATACATGCATACAACAATCCATAGCTTTTATCAATTTAGCAAAATATATACATTTAGCACTTGGTAACATCATTAAATATCAACACAACATGAAATGAACAAGATTTAGCAAGTTTGAGGATCCTTACAATGATGTTGTAAGTTAACGTGGCTAGGAGAGGAAGAAGGAGACCCAAAATACTTCCAAATTAACCCAAATCAACTAATATATAACCCAAAATACTTGCACTTATTACCCAAATAATCTTAACCTTCAAAATTTAGAGAGAAAATGTGTTGAGTGTGTGTTTTTGGTCGGCCAACAAGAGGAAGAAGAGAAGAGTTATAGAAATTAGGGTGAAATCCTTTAACTAGTTAATAGGGTGGTTTGGGTAATAGATTTGGTTAATGTAGTGTTTCATGGTTAAGAGTGTGTTTTGCATGTGATATAAGCTTTGGTGTGTAGGTGGCTGGCCAAAGGAATCCAAGGAGGTGGGGAATGAGAAATTTTACTCCCCATTGGTTTATTGTGTGTCGATTTAGGCTTAAATGTAGCCGTAACGTCCCGGTTTGACGTTTTCGGACACGTATACGTAAAATAAAGTTTTTAGCCACGTTTTCATCAGAAATGGAATAAAATGAGTTTACTGACTCAAAAATATGTTTACTTGACCTTTATCATAGTTACTATGGTGTCGGTTCGCGTGCAGCGTTGTTTTCCGAAAAACGTGAGAAAGCTCTCAGTAAATGACGAAAATTGTCAGTAACTATCCGAAATGGATTAATTTATGTTTACTGACACAAATAGAATTTTTCAGTGATGACTGTAAGCTACAGTATGCGTTACAGACAGCCGAAATGCTCAGAAACGCTCAAAAATATCCATTTATGCATAGAAATGCCCAGTTTAGCTATACTAAATACTACCTCCGTCCCATATCAAGTGTCCACTTTCAAAATGCACAAAGTTTTAGAAAATTCTACTAACTACACTATCCACCAATCAAATATCAATTTTACCCACTAAACTCTCATCTCATTGGTTGAAATAGAATCTGGACACTTAATTTGGGACATGCAAAGATTCCATTATGGACACTTATTATGGGACGGAGGGAGTAAATATTTATTATAAAAATTAGTCTGGAAAATTCCGGTTTGTTACAAAGCAAAAGAAAGAGCCAATTGTAGAGGAACCAAAGGCAATGCTGGCAATTGATGGTGTGAGCTATGATTGGAGTTTCATGGTTGATGGTGAAGAGGAGAAATCTTCAGATGCTGCTTTCATTGCTACAGAACATGCACTCATGGCCTTTTCTAACTCTGAGGTACAAAACTTTGAAAGTTGTTCTAAAACATGTAGGGCTTCTAGAGAATGTGAAAGGCTTAATGAACTATGTGAAAACCAAAGAACAAAGTTGTTTGCTGCTAATTATAATGTGTCAAATCTTAGGAGAGGAATATTTATATTAGAAAAAACAACTAGAGGATTATAGAGAAAATGAAACAAAATATAATGATGATATGGTTGTTCTTAGGAGAGAGTTAGATCACAAGATAGCAGTGAATGAGGCATTGAAAGAGGAGCTTGAAAGACTTAAAAAGATAAATGAGAATGTAAATTTATCTGTTGATACCTTATATTATCAATCTAAGTCAATTGATAAAATTTGGGATGTACAAATTACTAGTAAAGCTAAGTCTGGTTTAGGATACAATTCAGTTCCTCCACCACTAAGAGGTGTTCCAGCACCTCCTGGCATAGATTTAACACATAGAGGCCTAGAAGAATTTCAAGAACCTAGTCTTGAATATGGTCCTCCCAAATTTGTAAAAAGTGAGGAAGAAGTTAAGCATGAAGCTGATGTTTTTGAAAGTGCAAGTGACTCATCTGTAGTAGATGAGAGTGTTAAAAAGAGTATAGAGACATCCATCCCACAAGTTGTTAATACTATTACAGAAGAACCTAGGAAACAAGTTAATAAACCTTGACAAACTGTAAGGTATGCTGAGATGTATAGAAACAAGTCAACAACTCCTAGGGGAAATCAGAGGAGTTGAAATCATGTAAAATCTCAACAACTAGGTAGTGATTTTGTGATGAACAACAAGGCATGTTATATCTGTGGTATTTTTGATCATTTACATGCTAAGTGCGACTATCATGTTGGGAGAAGGGAAGTTTATGGGAAAAATAGAGTGAACTCAAACAAGTTAAACAACAAGACACACCCTAATTCATACAGCAACATGATCCCAAGAGCAGTTCTATTGAGAAGTGGGCTTAAAACTTTTGCCACAGTTAAAATAGTTAACACTGCTCATCCTAACACACCTGTTACAAGTGCAAAACCAAAAACCAACTTTGTTAAATCAGCACAAACAGGAAAAAGGTCTTTTTACAACAAAAAGGTTCAAAATAACCAACAGTGGGTACCAAAATCTAAACCAGCAGTTACCACTGCTCATTCAAAAGTTCCCACTGCCAGTGTTGTAATTAAGAACAGGGGAAACATGGGAAATGTTGTGATGGCCTCAGCACGTTGGGAATGGAAACCTAAAGGAATTAGCTCATCAACCAATCCCAATGGTGTATCAATGACCTTTGATAGATTTAACTATATTGAAACACGAGGCAGATCCAAGTCAATTATGGCTTGGGTCTCCAAAAGAAACTAACTTCTTTATTTTATGTGCAGGAACATCCAAAGGCAAAAAGGTCAGATCAAGGCTATACAGATAGTGGATGTTCAAGGCACATGACTGGCAACTTGTCCTATCTATCAAACATTGAATATTTTGATGGACATAATGTCAGCTTTGGAGGAGGAGTAAATGGTAAAGTTACTGGTAAAGGTGTTATTAAAACTGGTAACTTGGATTTTGATCCCGTGTATTATGTAAAAGAGCTTAAGTATAACCTTTTTAGTGTGTCACAGATGTGTGACAAACAAAGCAATGTTCTTTTTACTGAAGATATGTGTTTTGTCCTCTCTAAGGATTTTAAGATGCCTGATGAAAGTCAGATCCTTCTTAGGATTCCTAGAAAAGGCAACTTATATAGCTTTTATATGAACAACATTGTTGCTAAAAATGATTATACTTGCTTGCTTGCAAAGGCCACAATGGATGAATCCATGTTATGGCATAGAAGACTTGGTCATATTAACTTCAAAACCATTAATAAGATTTTTAAAGATGGTTTGGTAAGAGACTTGCCTCAGAAAAGATTTGAAAATGATCAAACCTGTGTTGCTTGTCTCAAATGTAAACAACACAGAGCTTCTTGCAGGTCAAAGGTGGTTAACTCTATTGCTCACCCACTTCAAATGTTACATATGGACTTGTTTGGTCCTACATCTATGAGCAGCATAAACCTTAAGAAATATTGTCTTGTTGTGACTGATGATTTTAGTAGGTTCACATGGGTTTTCTTTCTTAGAACTAAGGATGAAACAACTGGCATCCTTAAGACCTTTATAACAGAAGTAGAAAACCAAAATGATATGAAAGTTAAAATCATTAGGTGTGACAATGGGACAGAGTTTAAGAATAGAGTTAGGGGATGATTTTTGCAGAGATAAAGGTATTAAAAGATAATTTAGTGTAGCTAGAACTCCTCAACAAAATGGTGTTGCTGAGAGGAGAAATAGGACACTAATAGAGGCTGCTAGAACCATGTTGGCAGACTCAAAATTGCCAATCACATTTTAGGCTAAAGCAGTTAACACTGCTTGTTATGTGCAAAACAGGGTTTTAGTAGTGAAAACAAAAAACAAGACACCTTATGAGTTATTTAGAGGTAGACCTCCTATCCTAGACTTCATGAGACCATTTGGATGTCATGTTACTATTCTCAATACCATAGATCATGTGGGTAAATTTGAAGAGAAATCTGATGAAGGGTATTTTGTTGGGTATTCCATGGTTAGTAAAGCTTTTAGAGTATTNGTAGTGAAAACAAAAAACAAGACACCTTATGAGTTATTTAGAGGTAGACCTCCTATCCTAGACTTCATGAGACCATTTGGATGTCATGTTACTATTCTCAATACCATAGATCATGTGGGTAAATTTGAAGAGAAATCTGATGAAGGGTATTTTGTTGGGTATTCCATGGTTAGTAAAGCTTTTAGAGTATTGAACTTAAGGACCCAAAAGATTGAAGAGAATCTGCATGTTAAGTTCCTAGAAAACAAAGTTAATCTCAAAAGAACTGGTCCAGAAAAGCTGTTTGATCTTAATACTCTAACCCATACTATGAATTATGTGCCTATCTCTACAGGTACATCTACTTATGATTTTGCAGGTTCAGAAGAGTTTGTTGATGATGATGGACCAAGCAAGGATCAAGAGGAGGATCAAGATGTATTTTTTTTGCCATTTTGGGACTATGCAGACTATGATGATGTTCCAAAGAATGGAGATGATCAACCTTCCAAGGATTCTGGTAAAGAAGGTGATGGGAACAAGAACACTGAAAATCCTGAAAGCAGTGGGAATTCAGATGCCACTGCTATGCCAGAAGTTTCCACTGCAACACCAGAAGTGGAAGATACAGCTCCAGTTACTCAGGAAGCTCAAGCCAATGATGTTGAAATCTCAAACATGCCAAATGAGATTGCAATTCCTCAAACTTTCCATACCTCAATTCATAAATCACATCCTCTTGAAAATGTGATAGGAGATGTGCTATCTGGAGTGAAGACTAGAAGGCAATCTAATTTGCCTGATATTCATGGTTTTATCACTGAAATTTATGAATCTAAGGATCATGAAGACAAGAATGAATGTCTCTTCATATGTTTTCTTTCACAAATGGAACCAAAGAATGTATTCAAGGCTCTTGAAGATGAAAGTTAGGTGGAAGCAATGCAAGAAGAGTTGCTCCAATTCAAAATTCAAAAGGTTTGGGTACTATGTGATTTACCTTCTGGCAAGAAGGCAATAGGTACAAAATGGGTGTTCAGAAACAAAAAGAATGAAAGAGGAATTGTAATAAGGAACAAGGCTAGGCTTGTGGCTCAAGGATACACTCAGGAGGAGGGTATTGATTATGAAGAAGTGTTTGCCCCAGTTGCAAGAATTGAAGCAATTAGGCTTTTCTTAGCCTATGCATCCTTTATGGGCTTTAAAGTCTATCAAATGGATGTAAAGAGTGCTTTTCTATATGGGCAGATTGATGAGGAGGTATATGTTTCACAACCTCCAGGCTTTGAAGAAACTGACTATCCAAACAAAGTGTACAGGGTGGTTAAAGCATTGTATGGCTTGCATCAGGCTCCAAGAAAATGGTATGAGACCTTAAATACTTATCTTCTAGATAATGGGTTTCATAGAGGGAGCGTGGATCAAACTTTGTTCATCAAGAAAGACAAGAATGATATCCTGCTAGTACAAGTGTATGTTGATGATGTTATTTTTGGCTTTACAAAGCCAGAGATGTGCAAAGAATTTGAAAAGCTAATGAAGGATGAATTCAAGATGAGTTCTATGGCTGAACTCACATTCTTTTTGGGACTTCAAGTACAACAAAGGCCAGATGGAATTTTTATCAATCAAGATAAATTTGTGGCTGAGATACTAAGGAAGTTCAAGTTCACTGATGCAAAGTCAAGTAGCACCCCTGCAGACAAGACTGCACATCAACTATTGAAGGAAAATAGTGGTGAAGCAGTCGATGTGCACATGTACAGATCTATGATTGGTTATTTGATGTATCTTACATCATCTAGGCCAGACATTATGTTTGCAGTGTGTGCTTGTGCAAGGTTTCAGGTCACTCCCAAAGTTTCTCAATTGACTGTTGTGAAGAAGATTTTCAAATATCTTAAGGCATTTCCTAATCTAGGATTATGGTACCCTAGAGAATCTCCTCTAGAATTGGTTACTTACTCGGATAGTGATTATGCTGGAGCTAGCTTGGATAGAATGTCTACAACAGGTGGATGCCAATTTCTTGGTAATAGATTGGTGTCTTGGCAGTGCAAGAAACAAACAATGCTGGCTAATTCATCAACTGAGGCAGAGTATGTGGCTGCTGCAAGTTGCTGTGCTCAAGTTCTATGGCTTCAAAATCAACTTTTGGACTATGGGTACAGCACATGTACAGATCTATGATTGGTTCTTTGATGTATCTTACATCATCTAGGCCAGACATTATGTTTGCAGTGTGTGCTTGTGCAAGGTTTCAGGTCACTCCCAAAGTTTCTCACTTGACTGCTGTGAAGAAGATTTTCAAATATCTTAAGGCATTTCCTAATCTGGGATTATGGTACCCTAGAGAATCTCCTCTAGAATTGGTTACTTACTCAGATAGTGATTATGCTGGAGCTAGCTTGGATAGAAAATCTACAACAGGTGGATGCCAATTTCTTGGTAATAGATTGGTGTCTTGGCAGTGCAAGAAACAAACAATGGTGGCTAATTCATCAACTGAGGCAGAGTATGTGGCTGCTGCAAGTTGCTGTGCTAAAGTTCTATGGCTTCAAAATCAACTTTTGGACTATGGGTACAATTTCATGAATACCATCATTTATATTGACAATAGTAGTACCATTTGCATAATTAAGAATCCAGTTCAACACACAAAGACTAAACATATTGAAATAAGACATCATTTTATAAGAGATTGTTATGAGAAAAGGCTAATCCAAGTTGTCAAAATACATACTGATGACAACTATGCTGATTTATTAACAAAAGGACTTGATGTGGGAAGATTTTAGTACTTGGTAACAGGTATTGGAATGCTTAATCCATAAAATTTTTTGTGTCTAATGGTCTTTGGTGTTGAGGGGAGGTTTCTGGTATTAATATTGTTGTATATGTTTGTATAAGTCTGTATATGTTTGCTTGTATTTTGTTTGTCCACTAACTTTTATGCAGAGACTAAGGCAACCAGTGGAAACAAAAAGGCAAGCAGTGGTAAATATTACTCTCACAGTGGAAAAAGAAAAACAGTGAAACTACAAATTATTCAATCAAAAGAAAAGTTTCAAAGGAGAGTACAATCAAACACCATCAAAACACAAACATAAAACCTAAATCAACCTACACCCCTACACCCTACACAAGCTACTCTGTAGGCTTCTTTACCTTGCCCTGATAGCTGTGCTTGTTCTTCTCTGCACTCTTCCTTTTGTTCTCAAAGGATGACTGCATACTAGGACAAGCAAGCCCAAGAACTTGTGATGGAGGCCTTGGTAGTCTTGCAGGCCTCCCTGGGATGGAGATTTCCTTCATATTGGAGAGAGCTGCTCCCAAAGCTTTAGTCAGAGCCCTTGGCAACTTCTTGGACAAGGAATAGGACTCATCATCATCTGAATCATCAGATGAGCTGGAGTAGAACTCAAGAGATGGTGCAAGATTGGCAACTGGTGCAGGTTGGGCAACAGGTGCTGGCTTGGCAATAGGCTTAGCAGCAGCCTTCTTTGTTGGCTTCTTGGATGTAGAGGCTGAAGCACAGGGTGGAAAGTAACTAGCCCACCCTGATGACTCTGAAGATGACTCAGAGGACATCAAAATCTCTGTGTATGAATCAGAAGAGATGTCAATGATGTTAGGAAGCTTGCTCATGATGATGTTTATGGATTTTGTGAATGTTACAATGTGTTTTGGTGAAGATAATGGAGAGTCGAGTCCCTTTAAACAGGAAAAGTCAAACAAAAGGTCTCATTAATTGAGATATTTACTTTCATCTATTTAGGTAGGTTGTAAAGTAAATATAGATATTATCGGGTTGACTTGGGGAAGATATTTGTGAATAGTGGATTGGTTAAAAGTAACTTCGGTTAAAAACAAGCTTAGTTATCAATATTCTTTGTATTTTACTAACACTTGCAGGTACATAACCAAATTTTTGCTGGGAGTTGATCATATAAGGTGTATAACTGAGATACACAACAAATGGTTATTGATTCACCATGTCTAACCCACATAAGAATCAACTAGTCCAGAGCAAACGGCTACTGGTAATGACTTAACAAATCCGTTTATGGTTGATAGTTTACCAAAAACTATATGGTTATCAACTCACCATATTCTTTATGATTAAGAGTTGGCTAGTCCATAGCAAACGACTCATGGTAAAGTCATATCAAATCGGTTGATAGCTGGTAGTTTGCTAAAAACTACAATGAGAGCAGTCCAATTTTCATATGTTTTAATTTTACCACTGCTCTTGAAAATTTTTGTGAAAAATTACCACTGCTAGTTCACAGTTTCCACTGCCAGTGTTATTTTTACCACTGTTGAACTAGCCGTTACAACTGTTGTGTCAGTAACAAACTTTTTACTAGCCATTGAGAGTAACTGCTTTCAACATTAATAGGGTGAAATTTTTAGAAGATTATCTACATTCCTAACTGTATTTATTCTCTTAAGATAAATATTTTCCATAGATAATTCTTTCTAGCGAATAACTCTCAAACCCTAGCAGTATTTATAATCTTCTCTCAATTGACGAGTTCATTATTCAATTCATACTAACACAACTTATTTTTCATCAAAAGAAACAATGGCACAAATCACTTTTGCAGATGAGCACAACCAAGTGGCAAATTTGGAAAAGTCAAACGACAAGAGTGGTCCTTTTTTTCATCAGATTGTGGACTTTATAAACACTACTCATGTGAGGTATGCTTTACTTCTTAATCCCACAGTCTATATCTCTCAAATCAAACAGTTTTGGAATTCTCTTGAGTCCATCACCATTGAATATGGAGATACACATGAATCTGTGGATGCTCTTAGAGCCACAGTGGATGGGGTAACTATTGATGTTACTGAGTCATCCTTGAGGAGAATTCTCCAATTGGATGATCTCAATGGTCTCATCACATTACCCATGCCAGAAATTTGGGAAAATCTTTCATCCATGGGGTATAATACCACTGACAAAAAGGCTACTTTCAAAAAGAGTGGTTTTTGTCCCTAGTGTAGATTTTTGATTCATACATTGTTACTGTTAGGACCTGAGTTTATGGTCCTAACACGTAAATGGAACGACATTTACGGGATTACATTAGTTATCTTGTTAAGCCAAAACACATGGACTAGTTACGTAATATTGCAATAGTTGTGAGTGTGTTAGGTTATATATACCCCTCCATACTTCCATGGAGGGGTGAGACTTTGTGTAATTTCCTTTCACTTTTCATTATCAATAAAACACACACTAGTTTCCCTTCTCTCTCTAACTTTCTCTCACTAATAATGAAGATGTTGTTCTTCCATACTACTCGACCTCCCGAACCACAAATCACCACAAAACTACGATCCTAACAGTGGCATCAGAGCCAAGGTTATTACTTTGTTGATTTGTGTGGTATTCGAACCTTTATTGAGGCTGTTTTACCCCTTGTATTTCAGATATGAAATATTTTTCTTACCTTTAAAAGTGTTAAAACAGTTTCTTACTCAGTTTTCCATGTATCAAATAGTGGTCAAAACAAAAAAGTCATAATCTTTCACTGTCCTCATCATTTATCTGTTTTTGTGTGGTCATTCTTGCACCTCGTTAACAGTTTATGTAACTTATCATCTTTATGACTTTTGTACCATATCCCGTGAATATTTGTGGTCAAAACCATGCTCAGAATTTTGGTCTAAATATGGTCAGAAGTGTATGGTCAACAGATTATTCATAAAAAGGCTGGTCGGAATATAGTCGGAAAGTCGCCGGAAAAATTCGGAATTTCTTGTATAAGAAATTTTCGAGATGTACTTGTTATCGAGAAAATTCTTGTTTTCGAGAATTATATACCCTAAACTGTCGAAATCTTTTCTAGATAACAAAAGTTCTCGAAAAACTTGAACCATGTTCTCGATAAGTAAAAGATTTTGAAATCTTGAAGCATGTTCTCGATAAGTTAAAAGGTTCTCGATAAGTGTCAAATTATCGAGAACTCTTACAGAAATTTTCCAGAGATTAGATGAAGCAGAAGGATAACGTTTAATTTGACCAAGACCATAACCTTGATACAACATCAATGAACCTCAGACCATAAACCGAGACAACAAAGTCCCACAGGGAACCCATCAGCCCGGTTTATCTTCCATATGGTTGGTCATCCTTGGTTCACAGTCAAACGTAAACAAAATAGTAGAAGGAGAAGAAGACCAATCTTAACATCCCAACAACAAATAACCCACTTCACCACTGCCAACATCTCCGACAATAATCAAAAAGAACAAACATAGAAGATCTCAGATTGTGTTCTAATCGTTAAGGATTATTCCTTATGTGAACAACAAAATNACTATCAACATATCTCAGATTCCCTTTCATGGTATTCAAAGTATAATATTGACCTTTTAAAGGTCTATCATACGAAAGGAATTCATCACTGATCATTGTTGAAGTCAAAACTTCAATTAATATCCGAATCTATCAATGAAAGGACAAAAACAAGTGGGTTTTCATCCTTCCATCTTTTCGGTTATAACAAGAAGAAAACGAAGCACGAAAATGTACCTACCGTAGATCTTGTTCAAGATCTTGAAATCAAAATGTCCACTGGTCTTCATGGGCTTGTCTGATTTGTGCTTAACCGTTTGAAAGAGGGTCGTTAATGTGTTCTGTTTTCTTGTTGTTTGTTTAGATGCGATGATAAGATCGGTTAGTGTTATCTGTGATCTGAGTTTGATAAGTTTTAGCTTTGTGAGATGTGAGATGTGAGATGTGTTTAAGATCTGAGATTTCTTGTTTAACTTGAAGGGGATGTGGCTGCGTATTTTTTTTCGATGAGAGGATTATATGAGATGGTGGGGGCGGATGTTTCTATGTGTGTGTATTAGGGTTAAGCAAATGTAAACAAACATTTAGTAAGTGTAGTATTATAACCCTAGTTATTAGGATTTGTTTTCTTGGGCTATAGTTTGACCGGTATAACAAAATTGGATTGGGCTTCACTGTTGTAATAGATCCGAAAATGACTTGTTATAGTTATTAAAGGACTGCAATTTTATATCACAAGACTTGGTTTGGACGGGTTGCATTATTTTGGATCCGAAAAATAGAGACACATGGGATGAAAATTCATTTATCTTATGTATTTTATACACTGTCTTTATTTTTTTGCATAACGTTTGGCAGATAGTGTGGTATTTTGGTCATTAAAAATTTTCACGGGGATACATTTTTGACAAGATCGGGAAACCATTATCAAGTTCAGTTAAACCGTCAAAAGGCTAGAATTGATCATTTAACCGTAAGATGTGACTGCGGTGATAATTCTTTATTATTTATTTGAGATTGAAGTGGGATTTCACGGACGCGTGTACTTAGTATCTAAAGATATCGGGGTTGGTTGGATGAAGATTCTTCGAGATCCTTGTTTGAACTTTTAACCTTTACAATGACAAAGACTTGAGTTGTCTAGTTATACATGATGTTTGGTGGTTCTGCGTGTATAGCTATCACTTTAAGGAGTTACGTTATAGTGCTTAGTGTCACACAAAGTTGTGGATACTCAAGAGGTAATGTACATCTTATACTTGATGGTGCTAGAGTATAGAGTACTTAGGGATTCAATGGTGGACGAACTCTCTACGCCGCTCTTAGTCATACAATAGTGCAAGCTTAAGTCACAAGTTTGGGTTATTCTACTCCGTTCTCAAGTTCATAATATTGAGTTTTCTCCATCAGTAGTCACTACAAAAAGCCGTCAGAATGATAATGGGGTCGATAAATAGTTGGTTGAGAAAAGTATAAAGAGTAGAGATGTTTATCAGCAGTTGATTCACATGGGGCTAGTTATGGCACTAGACACTTGCTTGGTTAATTGGACATATGGGGTTACGCTGCCTCCGATTCTCATCGTTAAAATAGTGTGTATGCTTCCGATTTCGAAGAAGACATCGTGGGGGAAGAGAGAGAGTGTTTCTTTGACTTGACGTTGAGGGTGCTTGACGTCTTTGCGAAAACACTCATTTTCCACGAGGATCTGCATTTAGGGGGAAGAAATGTGCACATCAAGGACGCTTAATAGACTCACGTGATCGAGTTTACGACTGCATTACTACCGGAAGACTTCCGCAGAGATGATCAGTGGTTTAGTTTTGTGATGATTGGTGTAATCGTTTCGACTCTCGCGGATTGTGAAGTGTTAAGTAGCCTGCATATGTGAGAATATCCTGCTGATTTCTTGCATGTTACCCCCGAACGGAACTTCCGCATTGAGTATAACCATGATAATTTAACTACTCAGATTTGCTTGGTGTGGTTTACTGTGTCATCTACAAATTCCGCTGCGTACTCAAAACTTCAAAAGCTAGAAGACTTGTTTACTACATCAAAGTTTCGAATCTGCTAAAGACGGTTGTCAGTTTGGGGGGAAGCCGATTCAAAAACTTTGCCAAAAAGAAGTGTACGACGAAGCCGCTAAAGAATTGCAGCATGAATTGGGGGGAAGTTAATCCATTTCATGCATATAACATCATTTGCCTACAAGTGAAGATAAAGTTCTCAAGCCGAGGTACAAGATGAAGACAAAGAGCGTCAACTGCAGTAATCCTCAGCACTTGAAGAGCCGATGATAACCTTTCTTTATTTGTATTTGTACTTGTAGGAAATGTTGTAAGTAATCCCTTATGTCGCCCCATTGGGGGAAGATTGTTAGGACCTGAGTTTATGGTCCTAACGCGTAAATGGAACGACATTTACGGGATTACATTAGTTATCTTGTTAAGCCAAAACACATGGACTAGTTACATAATATTGCAATAGTTGTGAGTGTGTTAGGCTATATATACCCCTCCATACTTACATGGAGGGGTGAGACTTTGTGTAATTTGCTTTCATTTTCCTTATCAATAAAACACACATAGTTTTCCCTTCTCTCGCTAACTTTCTCTCACTAACAATGAAGATGTTGTTCTTCCATACTACTCGACCTCCCGAACCACAAATCACCACAAAATTACGATCCTAACAGTTACATTGCCTTAGTCCTAAGAAAACATCTTATGAACAATTTAGTTCACCAATGGCTTACCCTTTGGTTTGTCTAGCAACATATAGGATTTTTAATTGGTCTAAATATATTTTTACAAGTATGCAAGGCAATGTAAAAATTCCAACAAAATTTTTGATGTGTCCAAGGTTTGCGCAAGCAGTGTTATCTGAATTTCCACTGCAACCCCATAAAAGAGTTTACAAAATCCGTTACCTTAAGCCCAAAGTTTTTCAAAATATGGATAAGGTTGGTACTTGGGTTTTTAGACCACTTTTTCCTCAAATGCTTGCAAGAATTGAACAGGTACAGGGTGAAGATGCAACAATCCCAGTTGTATCTCAAAACACACCCATAATAACAGTTCCACCCATTGATTACACTCCACCAGTTACTCAGACCTATGAGAGGAGGCATAAACAGCCAACTCCTCCCATCACAACACAGCATGTCCCTGATCCTTTTGGTTTGGGAACAAGCAGTGGTGGTTCCAGGCTTCCACCTAGCCCTGCTAGGGAGGAAACTGAACCTTTACCCTATGATTCACCTCTCCTGACAGGTAACATAGTTGGAAGTGTTGAGGGCAGTGAGCAACATATGGATTTGATGGAACTTTGTACCAACTTAGAAAGCAGGTAGAATTTCTAAAGAATGACTTGGAACAAGTTAAGGAGAAGCATGCCAAGGATGTTACTCATTTGAAAGAACAGATTCAAGCCTTGAAGGATGATTTACAGGGGTTAAAGCAAAAGAAAAGAACTGCAAAGATGGTGATTTCATCTTCATCCTCACCCAGTGATGATTTCTTTGAAGATTTTGGGAATTCTCCCAAACAGGGGAGGAAAATAGATGCTGAAACCAAGGGTAGGAGATTGATTTCAGAGATGAAGATGAGTTAGATGCTGATTTTGGAATTGAAGATTTGGCATTTGTGCCAATGGGTGATATTCAAGAAGAAGTTCCTCAACAGCAGCAACTTAACACAGATCAACCAGAGCTAAGAGATTCCACTGGTGCTACTAGTATTTCCACTGCAGATCCAATTTCTACAGAAGTTCCTATTTCCACTGTAGAGCAAATGGTTCCCATTGCTGCACAGACAATTACCATTGCAGAGGAAGAAATTGAAAGGATAAGGAAAGAGAAAGGTAAAGCAGTTCTGCAGAGTGAAGAGCAACCAAAAAGGAAGGTTAAAAAGAGAGTACAAGCTTAAGTTGACTATGATGCTGAAGTTGCCAGAAAGTTAAGAGAAGATGAAGTTGCAAACAAGAAGAGATTGGATGAAATGGAGATTGCAGACTTCATGGAGGCTAAAAGATTGGACAGAATGGAAACCACTGCTCCTATGGATGTAAATCCAATTTCCACTGTTCCACCTATAATTCTGAGAAAGAAGACTCCAGAATTCACATATGTACCTACAGAAGAAGAAGTTGGATTCTTGATTGCCAATGATCCAGTGATCAAGAAGAAAGCAATTGACCTAGTTGCAGATAAATCTTTAACTGAAGATCAAAGAATGGCTCAATTGAAGGATTTCATTGAAATGAAGAATAGACAAGCACTTCAAGAAGCAATTGGTTCAGTCAGAAAGGGTCAAAAGAAAACAAGGCAACCAACTAAGGCACAAGTTATCTCAGTGATGAAGACTTATTGTTGCAGTGTTGGTGGCTGGAAAATGCATCAATTCAGAGTAATGACCCATGATCAGATTGAAGGTGTCTACTACAGAGTTAAAAGGCAAGATCTTGATTTTATTCCTATGAACTCTGAAGAAGAAGAAAGAACATTTCCTCATCTGAAGAGAAAGTCTAAAAAAATGAACCTCAGACTCAAAAGAAGACAAGATTTGCTAAAGAACAAGAAGTTCAATCTAAAAAATTCACAGAAGAACAGCTGACCGGAATGATCTTAATTGAAGAAGAAGACTTTTATCCTGACCCACTGCAAGTCAGACATCCAATTGTTGACTAGGAAGTATACACTGCTAATAATTTTGCTCCAACATGGAAGATTACAAGATTAGGTGGTGAAACTTCATCATTCATTCAGTTTGAAGAACTTATCAAAGCATATGACAGAGATGATCTTGGCACACTGTGGAGAATGGTTCAAGAAAGGTTTGATGCTGGCAGTCTCAGAGATGTGAAGGAAATGCAGTTGTGGGTTGATTTAAGAAGGCTTTATGAACCTGATGTTGGTGATAACTTTTGGAAATTTGAATCTTCATGTCCTGGTACTACATGGACTTATTATAAATCATGTGAAGTTCATCATGTTTCTACAAAAGCTGGAGTGGATGCATTTATGTTTGCTGAGAAAGAATACCCACTCAGAGCTGGAACTCTCACTGTGATGCTATCTACAAGAATAAGAGTCCATGAAGATACTGAGAAAGTCAGAGCATTGATACATAGGATTCAAGAACAATGTTCAAGAGCTATTCAAGCATTAAGAAGAAAGTGAAGTGTTTGGAAGAATTCTCAAATCCTAAGAGATGATGCAGATTGAAGAAACTTATTGATTTGCTGAGCAATCATAAGTTTAGGGGAGGATTGTTGGGAATAAAGCTGACAGTTACCACTGATAGGCTTGTGCAAGACACTACTGAAGGATGCACTAGCAGTGGAAACACATTACTACTGCTAATACATATATTACCACTGCTATCTAGATAACTGTGATGTATTCGTATGTAGATAAGTATAGAAAAGATCTTGTGTATATTCTATGTTATAACCAACAATCACTATTCAGGAGGTCGGGGATGCTCGAAATAAAGGTTAAACATGGTATATTAGATTAAAGAATTGGGGAAGGTGTGTGTGTTTTCTAGAGAGAGAAAGAGGAGAAACCACACACACCTTATTATTACAAGTGAACATCCAACCTCTCCTAGTTGCAACTAGGAGAGTATATATACTACAAAACACTAAAACTATGTCCTATTGACAGAACTAGTCCTTGTGCTTTTAACTAATGCAGTTTCCAACATATAACATTATTTTCAGGGCTAACAATCTCTCCCCAAAGTAATGTTATATGGAAATTGCTTACAATGTTCCCTGCAAGCAGAATTAAGTAAAACACAATACAAAACATAAGCACAGCAGCTCTGAGAGTGGTCTTCAAGCACCATAGCTTCTTATACATCTGAGTCTTCTCGGCTGCCATCACTTTGACTTGTAGAGGAACAATGTGTGTGAGTCTAATTAGGGATTAACATTGACCATTACAATACACTCTCCCCTAATTAGTGCTCTCCCCCAAACTGACAACATCTCTGATGAATGCCCTAACTCTGAAGAAGTCTTTTATGATAAACACATGCGAACCGTCTTTAGTCTTCAAACATGCAGCGGAATATGTAAAACGACTGTAGACTCGACCTTCTTCAGGATTTTCTGTTCGGGGGTACAATGTATCAACATCTTCATCTTCACCAAATGTATTCCAGCTATCTTATAAATCAGTCCATAACGTACACATGTAATTAACAAAGGTAGAAACGGTTCAGCCTGGTCACATGGACCTTTAGTACTGCATAAAGTACATATTTAGTTCACATTTCTCTCCCCTGATGATTGCGATCTCATCGAAATCAGCATACCAATGTGTATATGTAGTTGTAACCGGAAGCACCTTTAGAATAGACTATAATCAGCACGTGTGAAGATGTCAATAATCCCAATCTACTAACGATACCATTTGAAATTGTCTAACTCTTTATCAACCTCTGAATCAACAACGACGGCTATTTCCATTAACCCCAAAAGGAAAAACTCAATATGACGAACTTGAGAATGAAGTAAGATTCCCCAGACTTGTGACTTAAGCTTGTGGTTCCTGTAGTAACGAAGAACGGTGTGGAGAGCTCGTATACCATCGAATCCCTAAGTACTCAATACTCTTCATCCAACCAACCAACAAGTATGAGACGTAACATCTCTTGATTATCCACATCTAAGTGTGACACTGAGCACTACAACGTAACTCCTTTAAGTGATAGTTAACTAGGTCTTCGTCCGTCCACCCCTTGACCTATGAAAACTAGATAAACCAAGTCTTCGTCACCATGTATGTAACCCTTGGTTAACATATATCTATGTGCCCAACAAGTATCTTCGAAAGTCATGCATCCAACCAACCCCTAGACTTTGAGATAAATAAGTACTCATCCGTAAAACTTCACTTCAAACCCAAATAGATAATAAAGAATTCTCCTTGTATGCACAAACTTCTGATATTAGCCATCGTTATTGTATTTGATTCTTGATCAGGATCGTTTTAAGCAAAACGTGGTGTGTTTTGAGGTGTGATATATTGGTATTTATGTAATGAAACAAGTTAATGAATCATGTTCTAGTATAAGGTGTACCAATGATATCATGGAGTGGGTGAGGTGATATATTGGTATTCATGTAATGAAACAAGTTAATGAATCATGTTCTAGTATAAGGTGTACCAATAATATCAATGTATTGGGTGTGGTGATATTAGGGTTTAGGTTTAGGTAGTAAGGTTGTGATAAAATTTCGGCAGAGTTTCGGTTAGGTAAGTTCAAGTGAGGTCCTTACTCGATGAACGATAAGGATGAACCAGCCTAACTCGGCAAAACAAACACAATACGAAACATGAAACTCGTACTCGAAATACCATACTTGCAATCCATACTCGCAAGAATGTAACCAATACTCGCAAGAGATGACCCAAACTCGCAAGAAATAAACCATATTCGAAAACTATATTCCATACTTGCTAAAATCTGAGCCAAACTCGCTAAACACATCCATACTCGCTAGAATGGAGCCCATACTCGCTAAGTATAAGTACATACTCGCTAGATCTTGTCCATACTCGCTAGAAGCTGACCCATACTCGCTAGAAGCTAATACTCGCTAACTTCTTCAAACTCGCTAGGTTTTTGTTCATACTCGCTAACCAGATTCAATACTCGCTAGACCAGAAGCTTCGTACTCGCGAAAAGCATGCCATACTCGCTAACTTCGTTCCATACTCGCTAAAATATAATCATACTCGCTAGGAACATGCTCATACTCGCTTGGAAAGCAAGTCAAAACTCGCTGAAAACATTGCATACTCGCAAAACTCCAATACGATACTCGCTAATGAACAAAGCATACTCGCTAAAGAACGAAACTCGCTAAACTAGGGTTAGGAGCGTACGAACAGCCACAAAAACCACTAAAACCCACGAATTAGCCATGAAACTCACCATAAAAACCCAAAACCAAATCACACGAACTCCTAGTAGCCTATATGAAAGATCTAAATGAAACCCAAGATGTAAACACCACGAATCTAATCAAACCAATCGAATAGACTCTAAAACACCCAAAAACACCACGAATCGCCCTGGTTAGCTCTGATACCACTTGTAAAGACCAAGAATCACTCTTCAGGAGGTCGGGGATGCTCGAAATAAAGATTAAACATGGTATATTAGATTAAAGAATTGGGGGAAGGTGTGTGTGTTTTCTAGAGAGAGAAAGAGGAGAAACCACACACACCTTATTATTACAAGTGAACATCCAACCTCTCCTAGTTTCAACTAGGAGAGTATATATACTACAAAACATTAAAACTATGTCCTATTGACAGAACTAGTCCTTGTGCTTTTAACTAATGCAGTTTCCAACATATAACACTATTTTCAGGGCTAACATTCTATTTGGATAGCTTAATACTTATCTTGTAAAGGACTCCTTGTGCTATAAAAGGAGGTCCTAGGTCATTGTTCTAGGTACGAATTAAACCTAGAGAGCTTCAAGGTGTAACCCTAGTGATAGCTAAGATCACTCATATTATTATCAATAATATTGAAGCTTTGTGTTAAACCTTTACAACTGTTCTCACTTACAATACATCATATAAACCATCTTCTAAGTATTACTAAGGTGTGTGTTTAGATCCATCAGCCTTAAAAAGGGATACATTAACATCAAAACGCCTATGGTAGTCTTAGCTAGTAGGGAATTTTGAATGTCTAAACATTAAAGATTATTGCAATTTACCAAGTTTAACGTCACATTAGCATGTGAAATGCACTAATTACTCGTGCCTAATTGTAATCATTTTAATTTTACACATTAAATGGTCCTAAACATTCTATAATTTTATTTTTAAACTTTAAATGGTCATAAGTAATGTAAGTGGTTTCAAATGTTAGAAAATATTGTAAGAATAAAAATAATGGTATTAATCTAGTTAGTAGTTGTGTAAAATTTGTGTTTGTGACAGTGTTTACTCCCTGAATTGGCAAACTTACTTCAACACTGTTATGACCTGATTAATAAAGAGATCCAACACCTTTTTTTGATTTTACTTGGTTGATAGATGAAATAAGAATTTAGATTTTGTTGATAAAGAAATCAAGAATTAGGTGAGAAGCATGATGGTACAACAAAGGAACAAGCAAAAGGATTATATTAAGTCAAATAAACTTGAAGTACAGCAAACACATTATAAAATTGACTTCTGATGCGTGGGTTTTACAACCTTTGCACTTAGGTTTTACCTCTCAAGGGATCTTGTGAAGCTTACAACCCCCACCAGGCAGTGTACCTTACCGATGTAGTATAGTGAAGTGGCAAGTACCGGGGGATTGATCGTTCTCTCTGGGAATAGTGTCGTTAGGCTTGAGAAGCTACTCTAACTAGGTCTAAGGGTTGAGGGATGATTCATTTTGTGTTTTTATATTTTATAAAAGCAAGTAAAAATCTCGGTTTTTGGAAGAGTGGGCGGAATTAGTTGCTAGTCAACTAACCCAAATAACTACTTTTGCAATTAAAATAAAATAACAAGGAAATTAGATTGGTTGTGAAACTTATATGAGAGAAATATGTGTTTACTTAGATTTCCTTACTCCCTAGCTATCTTTTATATGTTAATTGGTTTGTTGTAATTGTGTGGATGACGGGTTGTACTCCTTTAAACCATTCGTAGGGCCGTGTACGATCTTCCCTAACTCTATAAGCTCCTACTTCACTCTATGTCGAGCCGACTTAAAGCTCCTAACATGGGATCATTAGAATTCGCTCATGCATTAAATACAACCAAATAATCGTAGTACACATCCGATTCATGTTTCTCAAGATGTTCAAGCAAGTTACCGTATAGGAGGTTAGCCAGTTTTCTTAAGCCTAACATCGACTTCACCCACCCACAATAATCACAAACAAACCAATAACATATAATCAATAGCTAGGTTTCATTAGATCCAAGCAAACACAACAAAGACCTAGCCTAGCATGTTAATTGAAAGACAAGCATAAGATATAATCACACAATACATAGACATATTGAATGATTTGGAAAGGACTTATCTTTAATTAAGCATCCAAGTTTCAAGGCTGAAAAACCCTCAAAAATACAGTAGAAAAACGAGCTAGGGTTTCTTCCCAAAAGTTGCACATTAATGAATGAAAATTAGACGAATATATATAGAATTTACAATCTGACGGCGTCACCTATAGGGCGTGACGCCGTCACCTACCCGCCAAAACACTATTCGGATTGCTCTGATCCACTCCTGACGCCGTCCCCTTCTATTTCTTTCTGGGCCGTCTCCTTTTAGCTTATAACGTGACGACCTACATTTTGTAACACGTGGCGCCGTCACATATTAAATCTCCAAAATCTTTCTGAGGCGGCTAGTGTAAAAATCATCCACCTTGTTGTCAAAGCGTGAGGCCGTCACCTGGTAGAGCGTGATGCCGTTAGGTACATTTTCCGGCATATTTTGAGACTTTGTCGTTTTCTTCACTTTTATGCTCTAAAAATGTCCAAAATGCTTCCTTTTCCAAAATGCTTCCTTTTCCAATATTTGATCAAATAATTACGGATTAGGGCTTAAATGACCCCCTAAAAGCGTAACACTTTTCACCTCATCAAATACCCTTACACTTGAGATTTGCTTGTCCTCAAGCAAATGCGCTTTTATTCCAATCAAAATATGAGCTAGGGGTCATTAAACACGAATATAAAAGTAATTACATCAAATAGTTATTCAACCCAAGTCATAACAAGCACAGAAATTATACACTAGCACCTCACAAATAGTGTTTGGATACTCTCATCTCTCGGGTGTTATAAACCTATATAACTAGATGGAAATGGAAGAAATATCACTCACTACCTGTCATAGCAAATAGATTACCATAGGCTTGGGAAAGGATCAAAAACCTCCTCCACTAGGCGTAAGCACCTAAAATAAACTATCAAATAGGGCTTTTCAAGGGTTGTAACGTTAGGTGTAGGGATATGATAAACACGGTTTTGTTGGAATAAAGGGTATTTTTAGTGGTGGCAAGTTAATTATCTTGATCAAATACATGCACAAAGTGATTTTGCTAAGCCAATACTTGACTCGACTTATGCTAGAAAGAAAATAACATAAACATAAATAAAGATAAAATGAAACGGGATGGTAATCCGTATGTTTTTTCTACTTTTCTTTTTACAATTTTTTTCCAAATTTTTTTTCATTTTTCTTGTTTTTCGATTTTCTTTTTTTTTCATACACTCTTGCCCTACCATCCAAAATAATACATCATAGGGGCCTCGGTTCTCCCCTTACACTTGAACTTTTACATACTTTACAATTAACTATTCTAATGACTCGAATTAAGAAAATTGAAAAACTTGGAGTACTTTAAAATATTAACGCACATATGGAGGTAATAATTGACTTCTTTCCCATTACTCCATTACATTAGTACTATACCCATTAGTCCCAATCGTCCCAAAACAATATGTACAAGGATATGACTCGACTTAGCAACCATGTAAGTAATAAGACAATTAACTAAGGGTTTAAACAAATGTTGTCACAATAATGCACTAAAGGTGAGTGCATATAAGGTAGGCTAAGGCGATTTGGGTGTACATTTGGGTGGATTGTAAACAAATTCTTCCTTTAAGTAAAGTGCTTAAAGTTAGAAACGAAAGGATAGGCTCGGAGGGGTGTACTAGGGGTATCGTGTACTAAAAATGAGTACAACGCTAAGGTGTGGGAGAATTACTTGACCAATGAAGTCAATGTAATTATAATACGGTTGTAAAACATGGGTTATCCTAATGCCTCTTATCATGTAGTAAATCTAACTGCACGAATGTAGTCTCGCTTATGGATTTGGGATGGTCCTAACGCAAGTTCTAGAATCTATAGGCTACCGGTACACACACAAGCATTAAAGATGAATGCTTTTCCTAAAAATTCTAGGGGCGAACCTCACATATTTGGGGGAAAATTTTTGAGTGGTACGGTTTTTGTGCTAGTAATACAATTCCCTATCCATGAGATGCTTATTAAGACCAAAGTTTCACTCCTATATGTTGTAAAAAAATTTAAATTTGCGCTAAAATTGCCCTAACAAATATTTCTCAGTTTTATTACACAAATACCATTGAACAAAACAAAAATCCAGAATTGTATTTTCTAAGGTGTCTTTATTTACCCCCTTACACTGAAACCGAACATTGTCCCCAATGTTCACATAAAAGATGTAAAAGTAGAAAAAGAAATAATGAAACAAATACTCCCCTGATTCGTTTGATGTGGATCGTGTGTTAACATGGTTAGATCTTCTTCCAAGATGATGTAAAAAGCTCCAAGCTCAAAGCGACTCCAAAAGCTTGATGTCATGAACTTGATACCATCTTCATCTTCTTGTCCAATGTAACCTGTTAAACCTGAGAAAACAATCTAGGCAAACCTTGCGTAAAATCGGTGGAAAATTCTATATATGGATATAATACTTGTGCAATGAAAATTTTGTAGATTCATGGAATTAGAGATGTAGTAATTTTTATAATCCGGCAGAAAAAACTAAATTATAAAAATGTTTTCTGGAATCAAAGCCTGACGCTGTCAGGGTTTAATGCCTGACGCCGTCAGAATTGATATGACAGAATCCTTTTGTTTAGTTTCCGGAAAATTTCTGGAAAACAATCATCTTAACTCCTGGAATCCTGCAAAATTTTATTATGACTCGATACAAGCATTTGACTCGAACAAATACTAATATGTATGTTTATTTTATATCGTTACAATTCATGTTCCAATTCGTTCTTATAAACAAATTTAAATTTCCCTTACACTTATCTTTTGCAAAATACCTTTATATGTAGTTAAGACGAAGTTAAAAACAAAATAAAGCATTTTTACAATTTTAATTTGAAATGTGAATCAATAACAATAAAAATAAAACATACATACGGAAACAAACAAATTCAAATAAACAAACACACAACAAATAAAGCTTGGGTTGCCTCCCAATAAGCGCTTTTCTTTATTAACGAGTCTTGTAGCTAGACTCAAAGTCACTCTACCCTACGTAGGTGAGTTCCGCATCGAGGACATCCTTAGGGTTGATTTTGGTTGGAAGTGTCCTATTGGTGCGTTTGGTGAGATATGTCCCCTCAAATTTCTCCCCATCCGGATCATATAAAGTCATCTTTATGTGCCATGATCCATCTCCTTCCTTAGGTGGCTTTTCCCAATTCCATTTGTGTTTATCACCTTCGCTTTTCCACTTATTCATTGCTAGGTTGGTTGGCAAAACTCCTAGGAAGTCAGTCATCTTTCTAAAAACTAGGGGATCTTCAAAAGGGTCTAACTCGGTATCCCTGGCCAAAGGTTGCTCTACCGTTTGTGTTCGATTTACAGATTCATCTTCTAGGTAGAATGGGCGTTGGGGTCCTATGAAGTCTCCATCTAACCATGGTCCGTATCTAGAGGGTCTCTTATTAACATCGATTGATTCCTCAAGGGTGTCATAGGCGTGTTTTTTAACATCATATACCGACCAAGTCTCTCCTTCTCCTACCGCTATCTTAGATTCCTTACAATCAATCACAGCACTCGCGGTGGCTAGAAATCCTCTTCCTATCAACAAAGGGCATGTGGGGTCGCTAACCCTGTCGAGGACGTGGAAATCGGCTAAGATTGTCAACTTCCCTATGTGAACTACCACGTCCTTTACTACTCTTACTTGGTATGCTACACTTCCATCCGCTAAACCTATTATTACCTCAGTTTCTTCTAGCTTTCCTAGTTTGAGGGCAGTGTAGAGAGGTAGTGGAAGCAAGTTAAGGCTTGATCCAAGATCGGCTAATGTGTCATAAGCCTCCGAATTACCGATCTTGCACGGTAGGACAAATAAGCCCGGGTCATCTAATTTCTTAGGTAACTTGTTTCGAACGAAGGCGGTCCCCTTGTCGCCTAACTTGAGCTTCTTCTCATATTTTTCTAAAAGGGCATTATAGTATGGAACTCGTGCCAAAACATCAATAACCGGACGTTCGAGGCGGAGTTCCTCGAATTCTTCGTCAAGATTTTGAATGGGTGGTGTTTCAACTATATTGTTGACCAATTTAATGTTGGATATTTTATTCTCATGGTCTTTCTGAGAGATTTGGGTTTGTTTGAATCACGTGTTCATGGCATTGACAGAATATTATTACAGGCAAGAACTAGGAGACGAACCCGAAGAAATGGAGTTAACGTTTAGTTTCGGGTTCTTGACCGTGTCGCTTGAGAGGGCTCCCATCTCTCGGTCATTGAGAACTTTCAACAAGGTGTCGATCTTATTGGTCATCTCGCTTTGCTTTTTTTTGAAATCGGATTCAAACCTGGATATACAAGCGTCTTGAGATGCCATAAATTTAGACATTAATCCTTCAAAATTATTGGTACTACCATAGTTATTGGAAGGATTGTTGTTGAAAGTACGATTTGAGGATGAACCGTTTGATTGGAAACGATTAGGTGGGTTGGAAGAATTATTTTGGTGCGTATTTTGGTTTTGTTTCCACCTAAAGTTTCGGTGATTTTTCCAAGAGGGGTTGTAAGAATCACCGTAAAGGTTTCGCTCGGGTTTGAAAGTGTACCACTTGTCTCCTGCTCCGTCGCTACGCGTGGATGCGTAGTCCGCAAAAGCTTGTTCGGGGAGTTCCATCCAAAATAATACATCATAGGGGAGTTGCATTCCCCTTACACTTGAATCTTTACATAACTTTTACAATTACTATTCTAATGACTCGAATTAAGATAAACTTGGAGTACTTTTAAAATGTTTAGCACATATGGGGGTAATAATGTTGTTCTTCCCCATTACTCCATTACACTAGTACTTTACCCATGAGTCCCAATCGTCCCAAAACAATATGTACAAGGATATGACTTAACTTAGCAACCATGTAATTGACTAGATAGTTAACTAAGGGTTTAACAAATGTTTTCACAATAATGCACCAAAGGTGGGTGCATACAAGGTAGGCTAAGGCGATTTGGGTGTACATTTAGTGGGGTGTAAACAAATTCTTACTTTGAGTAAGATGCTCAAAGATCGAAACGAAAGGATAGGCTCGGAGGGGTGTACTAGGGGTATCGTGTACCAAAAATGGATACAACGCAAAGGGTGTGGGAGAATTACTTGACCAATGAAGTCAATGTAATTATAACAAAAATACGGGTGTAAAACAATGGGTTAATCCTAATGCCTCTTATCATGTAGTAAATCTTAACTACACGAATGTAGTCTCACTTGTGGATTTGAGATGGTCCTAACGCAAGTTCTAGAATCTAAATACTACCGGTACACACATCATAACACCAAAGATGGATGCTTTTCCTACCAATTCTAGGGGCGAACCTCACATATTTGGGGTGGAAAATTTTTTAGTGGTACGGTTTTGTGCTAGTCATACGATTTCCTATCCATGAGACGCTCATTAAGACCAAGGTTTCACTTCTAAATGTTGTAAAAAATTTTAAATTGGCGCTAAAATTGCCCTAACAAATATTTCTCTTGGTTTTATTACAAATTTACTATCAAACAAAGCAAAACATCAAGCGTAAGTGTATTCTCAACGGTGCCTTCATTTACCCCCCTTACACTTAAACCGAACATTGTCCCCAATGTTCAAATAGAAGACGTAAAAGTAAATAAAATGAAAGAATGAAATCAAATACTCCCCTGAATCGTTTGATGTGGATAGTGAGGTAACATGGTTAGATCTTCTTCCAAGAAAGATGAACGCTTAAAGCTTCCCTTCCACAATATAAATCATCTTCTTGTCCAAAATAACCTGTTAACCTGAAAAAGAATAAAGGCCAACCTCGCATAAAATCGGCGGTATAATCTATAATAGGATATAATGCTTGTGGAATGAATATTTTTGCAGAATTCCTGGAGATTATAAGTTAGAGAATTAACAAAACTTTTTATGTTTCCGGAAGAAAAACAAAACTTTCAAAAATTGCAGAAAAATTTAACCTGACGCCGTCAGAATGATCTGACAGAATTCTCATGTTAAGTTTCCGGAAAAATTCTGGAAAAAACTAGATCTTACTCCCTGGAATTCCTGCAAAAATTCATTATGACTCGATACAAATATTTGACTCAAACAAATACTAATATGTATGTTAATTTCATTGTTAGGATTCATGTTCATTCGTTCTTTATAAACCGATATAGATTTTCCTTACACTTAGCTTTTGCAAAATACCTTTATATGTAGTTAAGACGAAGTTAAAAACAAAATAAAGCATTTTCACAATTTAGTTTGAAGCATGAATCAATAACAAGAAATATAACTTACATACGGAAACAAATAAAATCAAATAAACAAACAAAACATACAAAGCATGGGTTGCCTCCCAAGAAGCGCTTTTCTTTATTAAAGAGTCTTGTAGCTAGACTCAAAGTCACGNGTGTAAACAAATTCTTACTTTGAGTAAGATGCTCAAAGATCGAAACGAAAGGATAGGCTCGGAGGGGTGTACTAGGGGTATCGTGTACCAAAAATGGATACAACGCAAAGGGTGTGGGAGAATTACTTGACCAATGAAGTCAATGTAATTATAACAAAAATACGGGTGTAAAACAATGGGTTAATCCTAATGCGTCTTATCATGTAGTAAATCTTAACTACACGAATGTAGTCTCACTTGTGGATTTGAGATGGTCCTAACGCAAGTTCTAGAATCTAAATACTACCCGTACACACATCATAGCACCAAAGATGGATTCTTTTCCTACCAATTCTAGGGGCGAACCTCACATATTTGGGGTGGAAAATTTTTTAGTGGTACGGTTTTGTGCTAGTCATACAATTTCCTATCCATTAGACGCTCATTAAGATCAAGGTTTCACTTCTAGATGTTGTAAAAAATTTTAAATTGGCGCTAAAATTGCCCTAACAAAAATTTCTCTTGGTTTTATTACAAATTTACTATCAAACAAAGCAAAACATCAAGCGTAAGTGTATTCTCAACGGTGCCTTCATTTACCCCCTTACACTTAAACCGAACATTGTCCCCAATGTTCAAATAGAAGATGTAAAAGTAAATAAAATGAAAGAATGAAATCAAATACTCCCCTGAATCGTTTGATGTGGATAGTGAGGTAACATGGTTAGATCTTCTTCCAAGAAAGACGAACATTCAAAGCTTCCCTTCCAATATAATAGACGTATTCTTGTCTAAAATAACCTATTAACCTGAAAAAGATAAAGGCCAAACTCACATAAAATCGGCGGTAAAATCTACATGATATAATGCTTATGGAATGAATATTTTTGCAGAATTCCTGGAGATTATAAGTTAAAGAATTGACAAAACTTTTTAGGTTTCCGGAAGAAATACAAAATTTTCAAAAATTGCAGAAACTTTTAACCTAACGCCGTCAGGTGTTATTCCTGACGCCGTCAGAATGATCTGACAGAATTCTCATGTTAAGTTTCCAGAAAAATTCTAGAAAAACTAGATCTTACTTCCTGGAATTCCTGCAAAAATTCATTATGACTCGATACAAGCATTTGACTCAAACAATTACTAATATGTATGTTAATTTCATTGTTATGATTCTTGTTCATTCGTTCTTTATAAACTGATTTAGATTTCCCTTACACTTAGCTATTGCAAAATACCTTTATATGTAGTTAAGACGAAGTTAAAAACAGAATAAAGCATTTTCACAATTTAGTTTGAAACATGAATCAATAACAAGAAATATAACTTACATACGGAAACAAATAAAATCAAACAAACGAAACACACAAAGCATGGGTTGCCTCCCAAGAAGCGCTTTTCTTTATTAACGAGTCTTGTAGCTAGACTCAAAGTCACCCTATCCGACATAGGTGAGTTCCGCATCGAGGACATCCTTAGGGTTGATTTTGGTTGGAAGTGTCCTATCGGTGCGTTTGGTGAAGTATGACCTCTCAAAATTCTCTCCATCCGGATCATATGGAGTTATCTTAATATGCCACGATCCATCTCATTCCTTAGGTGGCTTTTCCCAATTCCATTTATGTTTATCGCCTACGCATTTCCATTTATTCATGGTTGGGTTGATTGGCAAAACCCCTAGGAAGTCGGTCATCTTTCTAAAAACTAAGGGATCTTCAAAGGGATCTAGTTCGGTGTCCCTAGCTAAAAGTTGTTCTACCGTTTGTGTTCGGTTTACAAATTCTTCTTCTAGGTAGAATGGGCGTTGGGGTCCTATAAAGTCTCCTTCTAACCATGGTCTGTATCTAGAGGTCTTCCTATCGGGGGGTTCCTCAATGGTGTCATAGGCATGTTTCTTAACATCATAAACCGACCAAGTTTCTCCTTCTCCTACCGCTATCTT
>LBNU01011613.1:16406-43758 GCA_014162995.1 Artemisia annua | reverse complement strand
TCATCAAATACCCTTACACTTGAGATTTGCTTGTCCTCAAGCAAATGCGATTTTATTCCAATCAAAATATGAGCTAGGGGTCATTTAACACGAATATAAAAGTAATTACAACAAATAGTTATTCAACCCAAGTCATAACAAGCACAGAAATTATACACTAGCACCTCAAAAATAGTGTTTGGATACTCTCATCTCTCGGGTGTTATAAACCTATATAACTAGATGGAAATGGAAGAAATATCACTCACTACCTGTCATAGCAAATATATTACCATAGGCTTGGGAAAGGATCAAAAACCTCCTCCACTAGGCGTAAGCACCTAAGATAAACTATCAAAGAGGGCTTTTCAAGGGTTGTAACGTTAGGTGTAGGGATATGATAAACACGGTTTTGTTGGAATAAAGGGTATTTTTAGTGGTGGCAAGTTAATTATCTTGATCAAATACATGCACAAAGTGATTTTGCTAAGCCAAGACTTGACTCGACTTAAGCTAGAAAGAAAATAACATAAACATAAATAAAGATAAAATGAAACGGGATGGTAGTCCGTATGTTTTTTCTACTTTTCTTTTTCCAATTTTTTTCCAATTTTTTTTCGTTTTTCTGGTTTTTCGATTTTCTTTTTTTTTCATACACTCTTGCCCTACCATCCAAAGTAATACATCATATGGGCCTTGGTTCTCCCCTTACACTTGAACTTTTACATACTTTACAATTAACTATTCTAATGACTCGAATTAAGATAATTGAAAAACTTGGAGTACTTTAAAATATTAACGCACATATGGGGGTAATAATTGACTTCTTCCCCATTACTCCATTACATTAGTATTATACCCATGAGTCCCAATCATCCCAAAACAATATGTACAAGGATATGACTCGACTTAGCAACCATGTAAGTAATAACACGATTAACTAAGGGTTTAAACAAATGCTGTCACAATAATACACTAAAGGTGAGTGTATACAAGGTAGGCTAAGGCGATTTGGGTGGATTGTAAACAAATTCTTCCTTTAAGTAAAGTGCTTAAAGTTAGAAACGAAAAGATAGGCTCGGAGGGGTGTACTAGGGGTATCGTGTACTAAAAATGAGTACAACGCTAAGGTGTGGGAGAATTACTTGACCAATGAAGTCAATGCAATTATAAAACGGGTGTAAAACATGGGTTATCCTAATGCCTCTTATCATGTAGTAAATCTAACTACACGAATGTAGTCTCACTTATGGATTTGGGATGGTCCTAACGCAAGTTCTAGAATCTATAGGCTACTGGTACACACACAAGCATCAAAGATGAATGCTTTTCCTAACAATTCTAGGGGCGAACCTCACATATTTTGGGGAAAATTTTTGAGTGGTACGGTTTTTGTGCTAGTAATACAATTCCCTATCCATGAGACGCTTATTAAGACCAAAGTTTCACTCCTATATGTTGTAAAAAAATTTAAATTTACGCTAAAATTGCCCTAACAAATATTTCTCGGTTTTATTACACAAATACCATTGAACAAAACAAAAATCAAGCGTAATTGTATTTTCTAATGTGTCTTTATTTACCCCCCTTACACTTAAACCGAACATTGTCCCCAATGTTCACATAAAAGATGTAAAAGTAGAAAAAGAAAGAATGAAACAAATACTCCCCTGATTCGTTTGATGTGGATCGTGTGGTAACATGGTTAGATCTTCTTCCAAGATGATGTAAAAGGCTCCAAGCTCAAAGCGACTCCAAAAGCTTGATGTCATGAACTTGATACCATCTTCATCTTCTTGTCCAATGTAACCTGTTAAACCTGAGAAAACAATCTAGGCAAACCTTGTGTAAAATCGGCGGCGAATTCTATATATGGATATAATGCTTGTGGAATGAAAATTTTGCAGATTCCTGGAATTAGAGATGTAGTAATTTTATAATCCGGCAGAAAAACTAAATTTTAAAAACGTTTTCTGGAATAAAAGTCTGACGCCGTCAGGGTTTAATGCCTGACGCCGTCAGAATTGATCTGACAGAATCCTTATGTTTAGTTTCCGAATAGTTTCCGAAAAATTTCTGGAAAAAAATCATCTTAACTCCTGGAATCCTGCAAAATTTCATTATGACTCGATACAAGCATTTGACTCGAACAAATACTAATATGTATGTTTATTTTATATCGTTACAATTCATGTTCCAATTCGTTCTTATAAACAAATTTAGATTTCCCTTACACTTATCTTTTGCAAAATCCCTTTATATGTAGTTAAGACGAAGTTAAAAACAAAATAAAGCATTTTTACAATTTTAATTTGAAACATGAATCAATAACAATAAAAATAAAACATATATACGGAAACAAACGAATTCAAATAAACAAACACACAACAAATAAAGCTTGGGTTGCCTCCCAAGAAGCGCTTTTCTTTATTAACGAGTCTTGTAGCTAGACTCAAAGTCACTCTACCCTACGTAGGTGAGTTCCGCATCAAGGACATCCTTAGGGTTGATTTTGGTTGGAAGTGTCCTATTGGTGCGTTTGGTGAGATATGTCCTCTCAAACTTCTCCCCATCCGGATCATATAAAGTCATCTTTATGTGTCATGATCCATCTCCTTCCTTAGGTGGCTTTTCCCAATTCCATTTGTGTTTATCACCTTCGCTTTTCCACTTATTCATTGCTAGGTTGATTGGCAAAACTCCTAGGAAGTCAGTCATCTTTCGAAAAACTAGGGGATCTTCAAAAGGGTCTAACTCGGTGTCCCTGGCCAAAGGTTGCTCTATCGTTTGTGTTCGGTTCACAGATTCATCTTCTAGGTAGAATGGGCGTTGGGGTCCTATGAAGTCTCCATCTAACCATGGTCCGTATCTAGAGGGTCTCCTATTAACATCGGTTGATTCCTCAAGGGTGTCATAGGCGTGTTTCTTAACATCATATACCGACCAAGTCTCTTCTTCTCCTACCNCTCGGTGTCCCTGGCCAAAGGTTGCTCTATCGTTTGTGTTCGGTTCACAGATTCATCTTCTAGGTAGAATGGGCGTTGGGGTCCTATGAAGTCTCCATCTAACCATGGTCCGTATCTAGAGGGTCTCCTATTAACATCGGTTGATTCCTCAAGGGTGTCATAGGCGTGTTTCTTAACATCATATACCGACCAAGTCTCTTCTTCTCCTACCGCTATCTTAGATTCTTTACAATCAATCATAGCACTCGCGGTGGCTAGAAATCCTCTTCCTATCAAAAAAGGGCATGTGGGGTCGCTAACCATGTCGAGGACGTGGAAATCGGCTAAGATTGTCAACTTCCCTATGTGAACTACCACGTCCTTTACTACTCCTACCGGGTATGCTACACTTCCATCCGCTAAACCTATTATTACCTAAGTTTCTTCTAGCTTTCCTAGTTTGAGGGCGGTGTAGAGAGGTAGTGGAAGCAAGTTAAGGCTTGATCCAAGATCGGCTAATGTGTCATAAGCCTCCGAATTACCGATCTTGCACGGTAGGACAAATAAGCCCGGGTCGTTTAATTTCTTAGG
The DNA here is from genome assembly GCA_014162995.1 of Artemisia annua. NCBI lineage: Eukaryota > Viridiplantae > Streptophyta > Magnoliopsida > Asterales > Asteraceae > Artemisia > Artemisia annua. The sequence goes on along the minus strand of LBNU01011613.1, from coordinate 40,243 downwards.
TAACTTGTTTCGAACGAAGGCGGTCCCCTTGTCGCCTAACTTGAGCTTCTTCTCATATTTTTCTAAGAGGGCATTATAGTACGGAGCTCGTGCCAAAACATCAATAACCGGACGTTCGAGGCGGAGTTCCTCGAATTATTCGTCAAGGTTTTAAATGGGTGGTGTTTCAACTATATTGTTGACCAATTTAGTGTTGGATATTTTATTCTCATGGTCTTTCTGAGGGATTTGGGTTTGTTTGAAACACGTGTTCATGGCATTGACCGAATAGTATTGCGGGCAAGAACTAGGAGACGAAACCGAAGAAATGGAGTTAACGTTTAGTTTCGGGTTCTTGACCGTGTCGCTTGGGAGGGCTCCCATCTCTCGGTCATTGAGAACTTTCAACAAGGTGTCGATCTTATTGGTCATCTCGCTTTGCTTTTGTTTGAAATCGGATTCAAACCTGGATATACGAGCGTCTTGAGATGCCATAAATTTAGACATCAATCCTTCAAAATTATTGGTACTACCATAGTTATTGGAAGGATTGTTGTTGAAAGTACGGTTTGAGGATGAACCGTTTGATTGGAAACGATTAGGTGGGTTGGAAGAATTGTTTTGGGGCATATTTTGGTTTTGTTTTCACCTAAAGTTTGGGTGATTTTTCCAAGAGGGGTTGTAAGAATCACCGTAAAGGTTTCACTCAGGTTTGAAAGTGTACCACTTTTCTCCCGCTCTTTCGGTACGTGAGGATGCGTAGTCCGCAAAAGCTTGTTCGGGGAGTTCCATGCAATCTCGAGTGTCATGGGGACCACTACAATACTCGCATGAAGAAGTGATTTTGTTCACTTGGCTTGAAGGTTTAGGAGCTTCATAGGATTTCATTAGATACTTGACTTGGTCCTCAAGTTCCATGATCCTACGGTCAGAAGTGCTTGAATTATTCGAAGGAAAATATATTGCCTTGACCGTTTTATTCAAATCACGGGGATCATTCCAACTTTCGTTGTCATAGAGAGCAAGATCTTCTATGAGCTCCCATGATTATTCCGCACTTAGATCACGTAGCTTGCCACCGGCCGCTTAGTCAATGGTTTTCTTCGTGGGGATATTGATATGGTCATAGAAAATTTGGACTTGGAGCCAAAGGTCTATGCCATGATGAGGGACTTTTTGGAGTAAGTCCTTGAATCGAGTCCATGCCTCGTAGAGGGTTCTGCCTTGACGTTGTTGGAATGCCAAGATGTCATTCCTTAGCTTTGTGGTTCTTCCCGGTGGGAAAAATTGTGCAAGGAATCGAGTGGTGAAATTATCCCAAGAGGTAATGGATCCTGCGGGTAGACGTTCTAGCCATTGACTAGCTTGGTCTCACAGAGAGAATTGGAAGAGACGTAATCAGGTAGTCTCTCGAGTGTCAACATCAAGGTCTATGGAATCTACATACTTAAGGAAATCCTTGAGGTGTTGATTTGGATCTTCGGAACGAAGTCCATGATATGCACATCCGCTTTGCACCAACCGGATGGTGTCGGATCGCAAGGGAGACACATTGGCTCCTTGGGTGAGCTCAATGGTGTTTCGATAGCCTTAGTGGCTAGGAAAGGAGTATTCTCCTAAGGTACGGGCTCTAGGAGGTGGGTTTGGTTGGGGTATGTCATGTTGTGGTGGGTTGTTGGGATCAAGGATATTACCACCTTCCATGATGTCGGATGGTAATGGTTACGAAGAAAAACACGAAGAAAAAGATAGACTAAAGAGATCCTAGAAAAATAAAAATAAAAATCTCACTCTAAAGGAATCTAACGAGTAGACCTAAGTAAAAATAAAATTTTCAACCTAAGTAATAACTATTCCCCGGCAGCGGCGCCAAAAACTTGATGCGTGGGTTTTGCAACCTTTGCACTTAGGTTTTACCTCTCAAGGGATCTTGAGAAGCTTACAACCCCCACCAGGCAGTCTACGTGACCGATGTAGTATAGTGAAGTGGCAAATACCGGGGGATTGATCGTTCTCTCGGGGAATAGTGTCGTTAGGCTTGAAAAGCTACTCTAACTACGTCTAAGGTTTGAGGGATGATTCTTTTTGTATTTTTATATTTTATGAAAGCAAGTAAAAATCTCGGTTTTTGGAAGAGTGGACGGAATTAGTTGCTAGTCAACTAACCCAAATAACTACTTTTGCAATTAAAATAAAATAACAAGGAAATTAGATTGGTTGTGAAACTTATATGAGAGAAATATGTGTTTACTTAGATTTCCTTACTCCCTAGCTATCTTTTATATGTTAATTGGTTTGTTGTAATTGTGTGGATGACGGGTTGTATTCCTTTAAACCATTCGTAGGGCCGTGTACGATCTTCCCTAATTCTATAAGCTCCTACTTCACTCCTATGTCGAGCCGACTTAAAGCTCCAAACATGGGATCATTAGAAGTCGCTCCATCGGCATTAAATACAACCAAATAATCGTAGTACACATCCGATTTATGTTTCTCAAGACGTTCAAGCAAGTTACCATATAGGAGGTTAGCCAGTTTTCTTAAGCCTAACATCGACTTCACCCACCCACAATAATCACAAACAAACCAATAACATATAATCAATAGCTAGGTTTCATTAGATCCAAGCAAAGACAACAAAGACCTAGCCTAGCATGTTAATTGAAAGACAAGCATAAGATATAATCACACAATACATAGACATATTGAATGATTTGGAAAGGACTTATCTTTAATTAAGCATCCAAGTTTCAAGGGTGAAAAACCCTCAAAAATACAGTAGAAAATCGAGCTAGGGTTTCTTCCCAAAAGTTGCACACTAATGAATGAAAATTAGACGAATATATATAGAATTTACAATCTGACGGCGTCACCTTATAGGGCGTGATGCCGTCACCTTGCCACCAAAACACTATTCGGATTGCTCAGATCCACTCCTGACGCCGTCCCCTTCTATTTCTTTCTGGGCTGTCTCCTTTTAGCTTATAACATGACGACCTACATTTTGTAACACGTGACGCCGTCACGTATTAAATCTCCAAAATCTTTCTGGGGCGTCTAGTGTAAAAATCATCCACCTTGTTGTCAAAGCGTGACGCCGTCACCTGGTAGAGCGTAACGCCGTCAGGTACATTTTCCAGCATATTTTGAGACTTTGTCGTTTTCTTCACTTTTATGCTCCAAAAATGTCCAAAATGCTTCCTTTTCCAGATTTCCTCCTCAAAGTACCTAAAATGACAAAAGGAACGATTTAAGGCAATATTTGATCAAATAATTACGGATTAGGGCTTAAATGACCCCTAAAAGCGTAACACTTTTATCTCATCAACTTCATAAAGTCAAATATAGTAGTACAAAAGGATTACAACATGTTTATTCAGGTTAACACAGGTTTATTCAAATATAGTACTTCCTAAACTAATACATTTTCTTTTTACCCTTCCCTTTTGAACAAATTTTGGGCATTTTTGGTTCCCATGGTTTTATACCCTTGTCTTTACAAATCTTAGCATTGGGCAGGCCTAGCACCTGTACCCTCTCATCAAAAATCTCTTTCGCAGTCTTTGTTGGAATTTTAAGCTTCCTAGCATCTTCCTTTTTTGTGCCTGATCCAGAATATCCCTTTGGAAAGTAGTCTGCCCATGGATTTGGAGGACCTTCAGAACTGCTTGATATGTGAAATGAACTTGAGACACTTGAGTCACTGCTGTCAATGTTAATGATTTCTGCAAAAAAAGAAAAAATATATTAAAATAAAAAAAATATAGTCTAAATGAAATAAAAGATAATGTTGCAATTCAGGGTGTGTTTGAAACAACCTTTGTTCTTGGAACTCATTGTTTCAGTAGGTAGAATGGGGTTGTGGGTGCTTGCTTGGTGTGTTTGTTTTTTATAGGGAAAAAGGTATGCTTGGTTAGTGTTTCAAAACTGCAAAAAGTAGTCAATTGACAGTGAAGAAAAAAATAGTGTTTGTTACCCTTCTTGGAGGCATGAAATTGTGCAGTCATGACATTACTTTTTCATATGTGCAAACATGAGAAAAAACAGTATTTGCAGTACCAAGGCCAAAAATGCAGGTGTGCAAAGACCAAGGCCAAAACAGTCAACTGATGTGGACAAAAACAGTCAATGTTGCAATTCAGGGTGTGTTTGAAACATTCTTTGTTCTTGGAACTCCAATAGCCACATTACTTGGTGGATGCTTGGTTTTAGATCATAAAAAAGAATGGAATGCAATAAACCAACATACGTAACCCTTCTAAGTTCCCGCTACAGCTCCTTTTGTCGTTTCAACTCCCTTTGAGCAAAGGCCTGCACCAGGCGTATTGCTAGATTCTTGAAAAAACAAAAGGAACTGTATGGGAACTTAGAAGGGAAAGGTATGTTGAAATTCCAGACTCATTTATAAAGTTAAACCATTCATCCACAAAGTAATGTGGGCACCTAGTACAAATCAGTACACAGGTACTAATTTTAGGACTTGTGTAGTTCAAAATGGGATAAAAGTTCAATATGATACAAATGTTGAGTAAAGAATAGAGTCTAAGTAACATCACTCATCTTGGATGCGATAATGAAGGAGTGTGGCCTGTCATGAACAATACACACTATATCATTATCGCATTGAAGACGTCTCAATTATCAGGACAGATCTATCTAGCGTTGCAGAAAGGTTCCATTGCTTTGCTTTTTGGACAGCGTCTAATAACTGTAGTAGACATTTTCCAAATTAAGCAAGGGAACCAATCTGCAACGTTAGATAGATCTGCCCTGATATTGAGCTTTAAGTTATTAGAAAACAGATTCTTACTATCATTTATATTGCTCCCTTAGATGTGACGAACGTACATATTAAAATTATGTAGATTCTACGACATTAGAGAGCTAATCGTGCATGAATGACAAGTTGAACATATAATAATAACCAGCTAGTAGGTTGTACATATAATAATAACAAGTTGAACACATATGAATTTTCTAACAGATATAACACGTATAAAAAGCAAGTTCTCAATCCTCATTACAAGGAATGAGTCTTCTCCAATTGGAGAATCAAAAGGCTCCCACTAGGTTTTCGAGCTTGGTACCTAATGGACCACATACATAACGATATATGACAGCGTGAACCTAAAGACCGGACAAACAGCTAGTAGGCTGTACATATTAAGGTTTCCAAGGCATAAAAAACTTGAAAATTCTGCCATCTTTGATACTTGGATGTTGTAGCCTAAATATTCGCACACACATCCGCCACTTTTCTTCCTTATTCTCTCAATACAAATGCAACATAATTCTTATAACAAATAGTCAACCTAAGCCTAAGATAAAATAAGCTAATCCAAGCAAACCTTAATATCTCTTTTGCTCTAATTATTCGTAAAAACAACACAGCATGTTCTTCCTTATTCTATCAATACAAATGCAATGCAATTCTTATAACAGATAATCAACCAAAGCCTAAGAATAAATAGCTCTAAGGGGATATTTGGATTATATTAATTTGTCATCTTATCAGCGTTTTGGGATTTGGGGATGCCTATGTTATTTTAAGTGGATGATTTGACCTTCTAAGTTCCCGCTACAGCTCCTTTTGTCGTTTCAACTCCCTTTGAGCAAAGGCCTGCACCAACGTATTGCTAGATTCTTGAAAAAACAAAAGGAACTGTATGGGAACTTAGAAGGGAAAGGTATGTTGAATTTCCAGACTCTTTTATAAAGTTAAACCATTCATCCACAAAGTAATGTGGGCACCTAGTACAAATCAGCACACAGGTACTAATTTTAGGACTTGTGTAGTTCAAAATGGGATAAAAGGTCAATATGATACAAATGTTGAGTAAAGAATAGAGTCTAAGTAACATCACTCATCTTGAATGCGATAATGAAGGAGTGTGGCCTGTCATGAACAATACACACTATATCATTATCGCATTGAAGACGTCTCAATTATCAGGACAGATCTATCTAGCGTTGCAGAAAGGTTCCATTGCTTTGTTTTTTGGACAGCGTCTAATAACGGTAGTAGACGTTTTCCAAATTAAGCAAGGGAACCGATATGCAACGTTAGATAGATCTGCCCTGATATTGAGCTTTAAGTTATTAGAAAACAGATTCTTACTATCATTTATATTGCTCCCTTAGATGTGACGAACATACATATTAAAATTATGTAGATTCTACGACATTAGAGAGCTAATCGTGCATGAATGACAAGTTGAAGATATAATAATAACCAGCTAGTGGGTTGTACATATAATAATAAGTTGAACACATGTGAATTTTCTAACAGATATAACACGTATAAAAACCAAGTTCTCAATCCTCATTACAAGGAATGAGTCTTCTCCAATTGCAGAATCAAAAGGCTCCCACTAGGTTTTCGAGCTTGGTACCTAATGGACCACATACGTAACGATATATGACAGCGTGAACCTAAAGACCGGACAAACAGCTAGTAGGCTGTACATATTAAGGTTTCCAAGGCATAAAAAACTTTAAAATTTTGCCATCTTTGATACTTGGATGTTGTACCCTAAATAATCGCACACACATCCGCCACTTTTCTTCCTTATTCTCTCAATACAAATGCAACATAATTCTTATAACAGATAGTCAACCTAAGCCTAAGATAAAATAAGCTAATCCAAGCAAACCTTAATATCTCTTTTGCTCTAATTATTCGTAAAAACAACACAGCATGTTCTTCCTTATTCTATCAATACAAATGCAATGCAATTCTTATAACAGATAATCAACCTAAGCCTAAGAATAAATAGCTCTAAGGGGATATTTGGATTATATTAATTTGTCATCTTATCAGCGTTTTGTGATTTGGGTATGCCTATGTTATTTTAAGTGGATAAGCTTATAAGCCAACAAACACTTAGCTTATTAACTTTCCCAAAACTCAATAAGCCGATAACCACACAAAATAAGCTAATCCAAACACACTTTAATATCTCTTTTGCTCTAATTATTCGCAAAAACAACACAACATAAATCTAATACATAAAGTAACAAGTCTCTAACAAATATAAGACAAAACTGAGAATAAAGGATCAAAACCCTAGGTCCGTTTACTTGGTCAATTATAACCGAGTGAGTTGTAACTGTGAGTGTGAGAGAGAAAGAGAGGATTATGTTGAAGTGTGTGAAGTGTGTTTTATAAGTTTAAAAGTGAAGTTTGTTGGATACTCTTTCAATAGTTTTTTAAAGTGAAGTGTGTTTGATACTCTTTGTTTATACTATAAGTTTAAAAGTGAAGTATGTTTGATACTCTTTCTATATACTATAAGTTTAAAAGTTATTAAAAGTATACAAAGTAGTAAAAGATTTAAAACTAATAAGTATACAATTCTCTCAAACAATGTCTCGCAAAGACTTCTCCAAACAATTCCCAACTCACCGTGACTTCTCCCAACAATTCCCAACTCACCGTGACTTCTCCCAGCAATTCCCAAGTCATCATGACTTTTACCAACAATTCCCAAGTTCAAGCAACATTCCGAATGCACCGGTGAACACTCCACCGGAAAACATCTTTCCAGTATTCACACCGGATAATGAACCGGTGCCCAATCCACCGGTTGTCAATCCACCTGTTGTCCAACAACAACTCGATCAACCCATTTGGAAAGGGTTGACTGATGAAGAACTGTTTTAACAAAATATGCAAGAATTGTTACGTGTTGAAGCAGAGGAAGAAAGTGAGGCAAGAGCTCGTGAGGAGCGAGCAAAAGCTAAACAGGATCGGAGAAACCGCCGAGCAAAATGGCGATGGGCAATGGGAATAGACCTTGTGCCATCGAGTGAGGACGATTCGAGTGCCTCCTATTCGAGTCACGAGGGCTATGTGTCGGATGATTCGTTTTCTTGAATCATAGTTTATTTAAATCGTAGTTTATGTTTAAGTATCGTAGTTTAATTAAGATGTTTTCTTTTTAATAATTGTAGTTTAATTAAGATGTGTTATGTTTATGTATCGTAGTTTAATTAATTAAGATGTTTTATGTAATTTGTGTTTTATAAATGTTTATGTTAGTTTTAAATGAAGTATTTGTTAAAATTTGGGGTTGAAATTGAAAATAATTGGGGTTGAGGTGAGTTAAGGTGAGTTATGCTACCGGGGTGGAAAGTCAAGAGTTAAGGTTAAAAGGTAAAAGCTGATGTGGCGCTGATGTGGCAATGAGTTAAGTTTTAACTTTGTGTTACCTTACCGTGTGCTCTAATAAGTGAAGTGTGTTTGATACTCTTTGTATATATTATAAGTTCAAAAATTATTAAAAGTATTAAAAGTATAAAAAGTAATAAAAGTTTTAAAACTAATAAGTATATATTAAAGCTACATTTGTATTTTAGGGCATGCTTGGTAGGGGTGTTCACGGGGCGGTTCGGTTCGGTTAGTTGGAAGATTTTAACTATCCATCGCGGGGTGGGTAATTTATTTATATTATATACGGTTCGGTTCGGTTCGGTTAACCACGGATATCTAAAAGTAAAAACCGAAACCAAATCGTGATAAGCGGTTTTCCGTTTTTTTTTCGTTTTCGGTTTCTTCGGTTTTGGGTTTTTTTCGGTTTCGAATTGAGCGGTTTGTCGTAACATGACACTCTAAGCAACTATAACCCAATGCATATGACCCATATGATGTCAAATATGTGACTAGTGATAACCTAACGCACATGACCCATGACCCATGTCACCGGTCATGCATGGTTTCCATTACACTAAAAGCCACTATAACCCAATGCACATTACCCATGACCAATGTTAATTACCAATTGTCAACAGTTATGGATGTACATGTCGTAACATGACACTTTAAGCAACTATAACCCAATGCATATGACCCATATGATCGATGTCAAATATCCATTAATGAATGTGACCAGTGATAACCTAATGCATATGATGACCCATGACCCATGTGAATTAGCCATTATCACACTGGTCATGCATGGGTTGCACCGGTTTGGTAGGTTTATACCGTTTGTCACAGACACTAAGAAGCAAGTATCCAAGGACCTCCCGTTCATGTTATCCGGGATCGAGAAAGTTTGAACTCGGCTTAAACTTGACTCGAAAAGATCAATTTATCGGTAAAGATGTGTTTTCTTACACAAATTAAAATTGAAATTTAATATAACCTAAGAATTGAATTCGGTTCGACTTCAGCTCGAAAGCTTGATACATCCAAAAATAAATATTTACACTTATTACACTTACATATTAAAAAAATAAATAAATAAATAAAAATAAAAAAAAAATATTTTATATTACTTACAAGCTCGAGAACTCAACAATAACTAGAGTCGAACTTATATAAGATTGAGCTCAAACTCATTAAACATTTCGAGCTCATTTTATAGGCTTTCAATCTCCAAAATTTTAATACGCGCTCAAGATCTGCCCCTTTTTCCCCAAAAATTTCAATCTCCCGCTCAAGATCCCGCCCCTTTTTCCCCAAAATCAAAACACTAACACTTACACTAGTCATATCTATCTTCTCTCTATTCATATCTTCTCCTTCTCTCTAGAACCGACTCACACCACCGCCACACTTCACTGCCTTTTCTCGCCGTCGTTCCATCAACCATCGCTCCTCCACGCCATCACCGTCATCTAGACAAGGGAACTGTATGGGAGAGTTTGTTTGCTTCGGTTGTTTGGTTCGAGATAACCACCATTACAGTCAAACCACCATCACCCTCATCTCACCTATCCTACTCTGTTCATGGGTATGCTCAAACACATATTTAATTTATATTTTCTTAAATGTGTAATCGAATATAAAATGATTTATATTGATTTTCATGGATTAAAACTATCCTAAAACATGTTTTTGATTATAAATTCGTGTGGTGGTTGTGGAAAACTAGAAGGGAGGTTGAATAGTTTTACGTCTTTTTAATTTACAAAAACCTTGTTTAGCAAAACACCAATTCGAACTTTATGTTTCAACAATAGACTTGCACAATTATAAGTAACGATATCAACAAGTATATGATATGACAAATGTGAGAGTAAGTAAATAAGTAAAGAGATAGAGTTGGAAAAATGGCACCGTGAGACAAAGGATTTATAGTGGTTCGGCTACGAATCTCCTCTTCGTCCTACTCCACTCACCGAGCACCTAACTCGGGAATTTTCTTCACTATGTCAACAAGCTCCCTTATGGCGGAGAAAACCTTACACAACGTCGCTTACACCGGCTTAACGACACAAAGCTAAATGCCGGGTCCTAATGGTAGCTAGAACCAATCTCACAACACAACACGACTTCTTCTTCTTCTTCACAACACAACTTCTTCTTCACAACACAACTTCTTCTCTTCACAACACAACTACTTCACTACTATACACTACTTCACTACATATTCTTCTTCACTACCCAACTCCTATTCACAACTAGCACTACTAAAACTACTTACACTAATCACAACACAACTACACAAGTACTATACACAATATATATACAATACTTCTTGAACTTGAGGTTGAAGGAGTATTCTTCTCTTGCACTTTGGATGATGGTGGATGATGAGGGATTGAATCACTTGAAACAAGGATTAGTAATCTAATGATCAAAGGGTTTTGGAAGATGTTTAGAGAGATTTAGATCTGAAAATTTTCGTGCAAGAGGTGAGGAAAAATACCAGATTTAAGGTGGTATTTATAGGGAAAAATTCTGACATTTTCTGACACAGGAGCGTGGCCGGTCCCCTTAATTGTGGCTGGTCCCCTTAAAATTAAGGGGGCCGCCCCTTATAATTAAGGGGGCCGCCCAGCTGTAACGGCCAGAAATTTTTGTCTTTAGTGGGGAAAGTTTATTTGGTGAAAAACTAACTGATTTTGGTTAAAAATTTGAATTCATATATTTAGTATGATTAAAACATTTTTCTTTATTACCAAAATTATTTTTCAAAAATATATAATATATTTATATAATTAAATAAACTTTGTATTAATTAATTAAATACCCCTTTGATCATGAGATGTATTAAGCACTTGTTTATTCATAACTTAAGTGATTAAGTTGGATATAATGATATAAACTAGCTTAATACTTGTTTACGTAGTAATCTTACGTTTAATGATTTTCCATTTTGTGATCATCAAAATGTAGAGATATCGAAAAATATAAATAACGTTTTTACGCATTATTTATGTCAACATATATGTATATTAAGAGCCGATCAATTCAATTAGGTGCAACTCACCCCGACATGTGCAAATTTCTATCTTTAACCTATGAGCACATGTTAAGGGGGAGCATTTGAAAAATGATAAAACTCTCAAAGTGTTAACAAAATTTGTTTCTTAATCATAAACACTTTGAGAGAATTTTCAATGATTTGGTTATATGACGATTGTGGAAAGATACCAAAAGACCGACCACTTTAATTTAATGCATGGAGCTATAAGGATGGTAAGGTTAGGTACATGTTCCCATGATCCACCGGAACTGGAGGGATCTTCCCAGGGACAATCCAATAGATAGATTAGAAGTCCTTAGGAATGATTGCAAAAAAGGAGAAAAGTGAGAAAGGGAAGAGTGCCGACTGTGATTGAGCTAGGACTAGAACAAACCCAACAAGGTTCTAGTGATGAAGTCTCAGTAAGCACTGAAGGGGTTGAAGAATTAAAAGGAAATGAAATGAGAAAGGGTGAAAAGAAATAGCCCTCCAATTATTCAACCTTAGGGCAGAAACCGGGTTCAATTCATATGCTACTGGTTGTTACTAAGGTAACACCAGTATTGAAGACAAGACGTCATGGACCCAGTGACGCACTGCACTAAACCTTCCAGCCACTCAAGTTCTCTTAAAAGAGCTTGTTTCATTCTCACGGGGAACCGGTGTAAACTATCGACTTGTCTCTTAGAGCTAGTTGATATTGAAACAGGAGACCCCTCCCTAGTCTCCGCATAGGATAACCAATGTGCACTTATCGAGTCTAGAGCCAAGAGATGCATCAAAAGATCTCATAGGAACACTTGATACTTCTACACTGGTTGTTCAACATTAAGGACACCAGTTGTAATATTTTGAGTCCTACGCAGATCTTAGCAATCTGCCAAGAACACTTATGAGGGAATATACATATGTATTTCCCTATGATTGAGTGGAAACTCCTGCCATGGTCAACATCAAACAGCCCTGACAGCAGGTCACTTCGGTAATCTCTTGTGGATTACGCTTAGTGTGTACTGTGGTGTTCCAAATGGTCTACAGTCGTGGGGTGATCTCCAGCGACTCACCTAATCGTTGGTGTACTTCGGTATGTCAGTGAAAGCCCTTTTGGGGGCATCCGATTAGGAACGACCTTAGTAAGGATTAGAGAAAGTCTTCACACTATGCTGTTGACGATCTCGAAGTCCGAACTTGTAAGTGCCGGTATGTTTTTACTAACCAAGTTTTATGCAGCTCAACATACCAAACTTATCATGATCACCACCATCACTCTAGTTCCACATGCTCATACCAACATCTAAAAGGAGCCGTCAGAACTGTTCAACCATGGAAATCTACTCAACTAAGATGTATGGGCATGTTGGAAAGGCCTATTCACACCAGAGACAAAGAAGCTGACGATTGATGCCGATTGCTGAAAAGATGCTAATTCATCATCTCATGCTTACACTTCAACATCAAATTTAAAGATATCATGATCAAGGAATGGGCTTCAACTACGCTTCCACAACTCTGATGCAGAAGATCATGATCCAGAAAAGTGAGAGCATGACAACACAAAGACAATCACAACATCACGAAGAGACACTTCCACTCAAAGATGACTTGAAGCTAATTATTAGGATGATGAACAAAGAGCAAAGTCAAAGATCATCCTGTACATCAAGGAAGTCATATTGAGTCCGGTGTTGAAAGCAAAAAGTTTATCAATGGAGAATCAACAACTACGAGCTACAAAAGTATCTACAAAGATCTCAATGCAAGAATTCAAGATTTAATATTGGGGTGACCTCCCTTAGGGGGAGATTGTTAGGAATACGATTTTTCATAAGAAAGATTCGGTCACCCCAAATACGATCAAGCATTGTTTAGCTCGTAGTAGTTATTATAGTTATTAGTACGTAGTTTAGAAGTAGTTAGTATTTGTGTAGTCGGGTCGGGTCTTTACCCACTGTCAGCCCAATCCACAGCAAGGTGGGAAAAACCTTGTACATATAAAGCCCTCTCCATCCTGTAGAGAGGGTTGAACTTTATTTCATAATCTATTTTCTTTTTTTTGGTTTTCTCCGTAGTTTCATCTCTTTCTCTCTGCTACTTTCCGCTCTACATTCTTTCTTCTTTTCTTCTGTGTAAACGAACCAAACCACCAAGGATCCATACGTGTTTGTGGCTTATCTAGTATCCTACAAGGTTTCTTGCGTGGCTTAGGCTCGGGCAATACAAAAGGAGAGCACATTAATATATTGTTTGCTTGAAAATTATGGAGATAAAACTGTTGACGTCGACATGTGTCGGGGATACCAAAAGTTTCAAAAAAAATATAAAAAGAGACCACATTACCCTCGGCTCTCACTCTCGGCTACACACTCGGCTCTCACTCTCGGCTTCACCCTCGGTTTCGATTCACAGACTGTATAAAAAAAATCAAAAACTTAACAATTATACATTAACAATTAACATTTAATAATTAATAATATCATAAAATTAAGAAAAGCAAATAAAAAATTAAAAAACACCTTCGTTAAACAAATAAAATAGTGGGGAAGAAAAGAAAGAATTAAACATTAGATGGGTTGAGGAAAAGAATTAAACGGGAGAAAAGGNTATCACCTCAACTTGTAGATCGGGCCACCCCGGTCACGATTCCACCACTCACAAGCACTCAACCTCACAACCACAAACACACACTGTTATAATGGTGATCAAGATGGCGGAATTTGAAGCTTTTCCTTGTGGACGGGGAGACGTGATTATGCGACTTTTTTTTATGGAAGGAGGAACGACTCGCCAAAATGACCGGTTCTCTGGGAGTTTCAACATCAAGCGGTTCTGGATCTGCTCCAGCAAGGTGCTCAAACTGTCATGAAAAAGATCTTAGGGTAGACATGTTTGAGGCACAAAATCAGTTGTACTCTCAAGAATAAGGATGCTGGAGGTAAAACTTGAAATGGCAACGTATCCCGACAACCATGACCACGCATGTCAGTCGGATGCAATACTCTGTGACCTTTTAGGTGACATGGATAAATTTCATATGTGGTAATGTTGTTGTTGTTGTGGTTATCATTGTTGTGGCTGTTATCGTTGTTATTGTTGTTGTTGTTGATGTTGTTTGTTGTTGTTGTTGATGTTATTGTTGTTGTTTAATAAAATGTTGTTGTTGTTGTGATAACTGATGTTGAACGTCCTTTATATTTTAAATTCTTACGCACAAATTAATAGAACTGAAGGAACAATATCACAATTATCAAACACGAAGGCAAACTGTTTATTTTAAACAAGCAAGAGTTCTCAACTACCTGCATTTTCATACAGAACTCGACAAGCAAACGAAACAGATCAAATGAACCAACTAGACAACCAACCAAACGAAACACATCTAACTAAACAACTTGATAACCAAACGAAACAACTCAAACTAAACGACTCGACAACCAAACGAAACAAATCAAACGAAACAATCCGTTTATTTTTATTGCGGCTACTTCCCGCTTTGCTTGAACTCGCACCATATTTTCCCTTCCTTGCTCTCATTTGCTTGTGACGAGCAAACACAGCTCCAGATAGTTACCCTGTTTTCCAGATTATCAAGTTCGGTGTCGAGGTTAAACCTACTTTCCGCTTCATCGTCACCTCCAACAGCAGCAGCTTGAGCTTCAGCAACAAGTTGAGCTTGAGCTTCAGCAGCACGTCGAGCTTGAGCTTCAGCAGCACGTTGAGCTTCCGGCGTTANGAGTCGAGATGATATGGTTATACACGAGAATGTTGGCGCCAGAATATCCCACCAAAATTTTCCCACCTAACAACTTATCCTCACAATATAAACACACACACACACACACACACACACACACACACACACTCATACTCATCTAACTAATAAAGACTCACACATACACACTCATCTCACTATATCTCTCTCTCTCTATCTCTCTCTAGCAGTTTCTGTTTTCCGCCGACACCAGCAGTTTCCGGCCGTCAGAATCTTTTTCTGGCCACCACCTTGTATCACCTCAACTTGTAGATCGGGCCACCCCGGTCACGATTCCACCACTCACAACCACTCAAGCTCACAACCACAAACACACACTGTTATAATGGTGATCAAGATGGCGGAATTTGAAGCTTTTCCTTGTGGACGGGGAGACGTGTTTATGCGAGAATCGCGTAAACCTTACTCGCGTGGTAAACAATATTATTCGTGTCCATTATCGAAGGTGAACAATTACATAGTTTTTTGTGTATTATATAAATAATTTGGTTAGTTGTTAAAAATAATAGTTTTTACTCTTTAATAGGCTGGGACAACAGACTATGGATGTGACTTTTTTTTATGGAAGGAGGAACGACTCGCCAAAATGACCGGTTCTCTGGGAGTTTCAACATCAAGCGGTTCTGGATCTGCTCCAGCAAGGTGCTCAAACTGTCATGAAAAAGATCTTAGGGTAGACATGTTTGAGGCACAAAATCAGTTGTACTCTCAAGAATAAGGATGCTGGAGGTAAAACTTGAAATGGCAACGTATCCCGACAACCATGACCACGCATGTCAGTCGGATGCAATACTCTGTGACCTTTTAGGTGACATGGATAAATTTCATATGTAGTAATGTTGTTGTTGTTGCGGTTATCATTGTTGTGGCTGTTATCGTTGTTATTGTTGTTGTTGTTGATGTTGTTTGTTGTTGTTGTTGATGTTATTGTTGTTGTTTAATAAAATGTTGTTGTTGTTGTGATAACTGATGTTGAACGTCCTTTATATTTTAAATTATTACGCACAAATTAATAGAACTGAAGGAACAATATCACAATTATCAAACACGAAGGCAAACTGTTTTATTTTAAACAAGCAAGAGTTCTCAACTACCTGCATTTTCATACAGACTCGAACTAAACAACTCGACAAGCAAACGAAACAGATCAAACGAACCAACTAGACAACCAAACGAAACACATCTAACTAAACAACTTGATAACCAAACGAAACAACTCAAACTAAATGACTCGACAACCAAACGAAACAAATCAAACGAAACAATCCGTTTATTTTTATTGCGGCTACTTCCCGCTTTGCTTGAACTCGCACCATATTTTCCCTTCCTTGCTCTCATTTGCTTGTGACGAGCAAACATAGCTCCAGATAGTTACCCTGTTTTCCAGATTATCAAGTTTGGTGTCGAGGTTATACCTACTTTCCGCTTCATCGTCACCTCCAACAGCAGCAGCTTGAGTTTCAGCAACAAGTTGAGCTTGAGCTTCAGCAGCACGTCGAGCTTGAGCTTCAGCAGCACGTTGAGCTTCCGGCGTTAAAACATCCATTGTTATATGTGTGTTTTGTGATCATTGACAAACTGGTTTTGTGAGAATCAAGAATGTATGTGTAAAATGAGACGAAAATGATTTTGTGAATATATATATAGCTTAAAAAGGAGACGGGAATGATTTTGTGAGAATATAATATGTTTTGAGATAATCCCGTCGACATGTCGACGGGACAAAACAAGCGGGAAAAATCCCGCCATTTATATTGGCCAATTTTTTGCTAAAATTATTTTTACTTACTTATCCCGTCGACATGTCGACGGGAAGTTTAATAAACACACATACTTAACCATAATCACTCGTTAATTACTCATTGATTCGTGATTAATATCATCCCGTCGACATGTCGACGGGATTATATTGGCGGGATAATTTCGCGCCCAAGTTCCGTCAATAATTAAGGAGCATAAGTTTGACCAATATGATCCCGTCGACATGTCGACGGGATGATATTAATATGAAAAATTCAACGCGGTTTGGCTCGGTCAAGCCATATTTTTGTCGTTTTCTGCCCTCTGCCGTCGACATTTTGTCGACGGGAATATGTTCGTCGCCTGTTGTCCTAATTCTTGTAGTGCAACCTGAGCCAATGATCGTGGTGAGGGACGTTGAGGGGATGAATCGGCTCAAAATATCAATATGGCTTACACACCGATCGAATTTCCAAGACATGGGTGGAAGATGGAAAAGAAGAGCTCTTTTGGTTGAGAAAATGATCAAGATTTTGAAAGATCTTGACATTGAGTACCGTATGCTTCCACTTGACATCAATGTCCGCAATATACCCCCCGTGAGTTCAAATAGACTTCCCTCAAATTGGACAGTATGGGCAAATTGATCTTTCATGGACTTGTTGACGAGCTTAGAATCATACTTCTATAGTTCTATATATGTATAAATGTTGTAATCAAGTCTTATGCAGTCAAGTCTTGTAATCTATGTGTAATTTGAGTTAATTTTGAGTCTTAATAGAGAGTGTATTCTGCAATCAAGGAGTGGATAATGAAGTGTCATGCTACACTTAATTTCTAGTAATATTTGTGCAACTATTGATTTTACGATTTTGTGGTTGTTGTAAATCCAATGTTGTTTGTCTTTGTATATTCTGATGCATTTAGTAACCTAATTAACTATATTGTTTTGTATATTCTTTTAAAATTCTACTCTGAATTATTGTCAGGCCAAGTCAAGATTCATTAGTGTTGCAAACAGTGTAAGACTCAAGATTAATAACACTTTATCCATAATTTTGTAGACCTAAGAAAACTATCATAAGGCAATACCTAAAGGGCAAGAGAACATACCAACAAATAAGAGAAATGATTCAATAAATGGTAATAGAAAACCTAAACTTAATGCCAAACACCTGAGCAAAACACTTCATTTGTCCCGCACGAATCGTGCAATAGGAGCGAAATATGTACTCCAAACTATGAATGAGCTGCACGGGTTAGATATCAGTAAATCAAAAGATATTTTTATGAATAGGTAAATTATTCGACTTCTCAAAACATGCTCGATCTAAACAGTAGCGTACAGTTCCCACCTCACAAAACAAGTGGTATGAAAAATTGTAACCTTTAGCCGGCAAATGAAACTTACCTAGCTAAACCAAAAACCCATCATGCATGTGCAACAATCTCTTGTCTCAAAACCCCCCATTCTATAAGCTAGCATAGACAAAGAAACAATACTCATATGCCATTTACATTGTACGTCCAATAAGCATAGTGTTAACAATAGAAATAAGCTTACTATCAAAAACTAATCTAATAATTAACCCACCAACGTAATGGGCCAACCTCAGCCTACTACTCCAAATCACGAAAACCATCCCTCACTGCTTGCTGTCATCACCAATAGCAACCAAAGTCTTAATTAACAAAAATAGGGCACCAACAAAAACTCGTTACAAACCTCGAAAAAAACCAAAGACAAATTCTCATAATAACAACAGACAAATTAATGATTTGTGTGCATATGGTTCAAATGCATAACTATTACTATATATAACTGTGTTATTGGTCTCTAGGGTCGCACGCTTGCATGAAAGGTAATTCTACTTGTAAGTGTGTGTGTGTGTGTGTGTGTGTGTGTGTGTCTATATATATATATATAATATATATATATATATATATATATATATATATATATATATATATATATATATATATATATATATATAACACATATATATATAACAGGATGTACATGACGTCATCAATGCCACATATTCATTCAAAACTCCACCTCAACGTCACTGGACGGCCACATAAGCAACATGCCATGTAAGCACGCCACGTAAGCGAAATTTTTTATTTAATTAAAGTTTGTCAGAAATTTAGCATAATTATCTTGGCCATGATTTCGTAAATTAAATTTTTTCAAAAAATTCATGCCATGGGATTCGAACTTGGGGTGTGAATAACTTTCACATATTTGTTAACCACTGCACCAACACAATGTTTGAAATTTATTTCGCAACTTAAAAATGATAAAGACGTGTAATTATTTTCTAACCTAATATAACATCTTATCATTTAATTATATGAATATTTTTTATTAAAAAATATCATAATATCGAAATTATCTCCATGAAATAACTATTTTAGAAATCTTCTAAATGCAAAAAAGTTTTTTTATTATTATTATTATTATTGTTTTTTTCATAAGAGCATTATTTTTTTAAAATATATCTAATAAGTTTAAAAAATATTTTTTTTAAAAAAAAATTGATAACATTATAAGTTTTGAAACGATTTTGTTATATTATTTTTAAAAATTTTTTATCAGATAATATAGGGAAAAAATTATGTCTCTTAATTTATAATGTATATTGAATGTTTTTTTAGGTGATAAGTTTAGAAACGATTTTGTGATATATTGTAAAACATTTAAAACACTTTTGGACGAGCGTGATCCTCATTATTCTTAACCTAATTTTGCAGTATATATATACAAAATCGATCATTCATTACGGCTTTCTAATGCTAATAAAAGCAAAATTGCTCATAATTCTCTGCAAGGTATTCTTCAGCATCATAAATTTGCGATTTAATATTTATTATTATATTGATCTTCTTATTCGTGTTATTTTAAAATTTTACATGGTTTAAGCAGCCACAAGAAACTGCATCACAGGGGAAGTAAATACTTCCAAACAACGTGATCTTTAGAAGGTATTTTATTTTCAAAGAATGTGTTTATGTTATTGTAAATAATCGTTTTTTCGTTGATTACAGCTCATGATCGATAAAATAACATTACACAGCAGTTGGAAGCGTCTAAAACTCCTTCATTAGGTATCGTGTTGTTTGAACACGAATGCATGTATGATTTAATTAAAATAATTTATACGTACACATTTATGATTATGTAACAGTTACGCATTGCCAAACTAATTCTGCAAGTATCAACAAAACCATTTTTGAAAGTGATACAACATGTGGAAGATATGAGAACAAGGTCTCGAACATTATTAGACAGTCAACAGGTAATATCTATATTATTTTTTTTCACATATTATTCATACTGTTTATATTATGTTGCTTAATGTATAAACAAGAGATTTAGAAGGTGTTTTATTTTTCAAGCAATGTTTTCATGTTGTTGTAAATAATCGTTTTCTCATTGATTGCAATATACGATCGAGCAAAAAACACTACGCAACAGTTTAAAACCTCTAAGACCTCTTCATCTGGTGGCCTGTTTTTTTTAATATGTTTATATGTATTTTTCATTCATTAAAATTATTTGATGTTTATAATGTCGGTGGTCATGCTAACTGTAATATGTTCGATACCATATTTTAAAAACGATAATAGTGTTTGCCTAAATCATCTTATTGTTTGCATCCATAAAATATTATGAAAATAATGGACCAGTATTTTTTTTTGCCGATTTGGCTCAAAAGATGCTGAAACCTATATCTTTAAAAGGTGTTTTATTTTTCAAACAATATTTCCATGTTATTGTAAATAATCGTTTTGATGTTTAATATGTTTATATGTATCGTTCGTTCATTAAAATAATTTGATGTTTATAATGTATTATTTTCAGGAAATCTAAAAGGCTGTCTTACATTAGATACCAGCTACAGGATTTTAGATATCATTTACCTTGAATATAATCTAAAAGGTACATGATGTACACATCCAAGGAACGTCCCTCTTTGTCACTCCACCCGTATTCAGAAGCAAAATAAAAGATGCAACGACAAAGGCATTCATTATGGCTTTCTAATGCTAATAAAATCAAAATTGCTCATAATTATCTGCAAGGTTTTATTCGGCATCATTAATTTGCGATTTAATATTTACTATTCTGCATCACAGGGGGCAAGTTTATATTATGTTGCTTAATTTATAAACAAGATCTTTAGAGGGTATTTTATTTTCAAAGAACGTGTTTATGTTATTGTAAATAATTGTTTCTTCATTTATTACAGCTCATGATTGGGAAAATAACATTAGACAGCAATTGGAAGCGTCTAAAACTCCTTTGTTAGGTATCGTGTTGTTTGAAGACGATTGCATGCATGATTTGATTAAAATAATTTATACGTACGCATGTATGATTATGTAACAGTTATGCATCGCCAAACTGAATCTGCAAGTATCAACAAAACCATGTTTGAAAGTGATACACCATGTGGAACATTTGAGAACAAGGTCTCGAACATTATTAGACAGTCAACAGGTAATATCTACATTAATTTTTTTAACATATTATTCATACTGTTTATATTATGTTGCTTAATGTATAAACAAGAGCTTTAGAAGGTGTTTAGTTTTTCAAGCAATGTTTCCATGTTGTTGTAAATAATCGTTTTGTCATTGATTGCAGTATACGATCGAGCAAAAAACATTACGCAAGCGTTTAAAAACTCTAAGACCCCTTCATCAGGTGGCCTGTTTTTTGATATGTTTATATGTATTGTTCGTTCATTAAAATTATTTGATGTTTATAATGTCGGTGGTCATGCTAAAGGTAATATGTTCAATACCATATTTTATAAACAATAATAGTGTTTGTCTAAAACATCTTATTATATGTATCCATAAAATATTAGAAAAACATTGGACCAGCATATTTGGTGTCGATTTGGCTCAAAAGATGCTGAAACCTATATATTTAAAAGGTGTTTTATTTTTCAAACAATGTTTCCATGTTATTGTGAATAATCGCCGATGTTTAATATGTTTATATGAATTCTTCATTCATTAAATAATTTGATGTTTATATTGTATTATTTTCATCGAATCTAAAAGGCTGTCTTACATTAGATACAAGCTAAAAGATTTTAGATATCATTTACCTTGATTATAATTCTAAAAGGTACTTTCTATGACATGTGACTATAAATATGAAATTGTTGTACCGTGAATATTTTAGCGCACTATGTATGGAAACAAGAATAGAGAATACGGGTGGAGTGACAAAGCGGGACGTCCCTTGGACGTGTACATCATGTACCTCCGGACGTCCCTTGGACGTGTACATCATGTACCTCCGTCATTTGGACAGTGGATCTATTTAAGAGTGTTGCTCAACAATGTTAGAGGCGCACAAGATTGTATTTACTTTAAAAAGATTGAGGGTGTTACGTATGTAGATGTTGGTATGAATAGAAGACAGTTTCCTATTAAAGTATGTTTTTTAAGATGAATACAATTCATTTGGTTAGAATTTGAAGTTGAAGAAGAATAATGTGTCAGCGTTGAAGATCCTTTGGAACACATTGATTACGACAATCTTCATAAAGTGTATGATCAAGAGAAGACATGAATTTAGCTTTTTAATTAAATTATTTTAATTTTTCTCTTATTATATTTCATGGCAAGTTCTATAAAACTTATATATGGATTATGTTTTTCTTTAACTTTATTTATTTATATTTTTTCTGTATATTTTTTAATTATAAACCTTTATTGTGTTGCAAATTAAATTGACATACCCAACTAATAAAAAATACAATATAAAATGCGTTATCCAAAATCATTTTTTCATTAAAAAAATGTATAATTTGATGATAACATTAGCTCATAATTAAAAACAAACATAAAACATCTGCCGACGATAATAAAAATAAATATAGCAAATCAGGTTTAACTTTTAAACCACATGATAAACATAAATCAATTGAGAAACAAACTTTAATCATTTATTGTAAATGATTAACACACGTTAATTAAAATGTGTACGTACTAAACATCATAAGAACATCATAAAAACAATAATGAACTTAGGAAGCACTAACATAGTTAAGGTTGTTTTTTATTTTTAAAGATATATTCGAACAATTTATTTAAAATTTCCAAGTTATTAGGTTTATGAAAATTCCAATTAAATTTTTGGTAACATGAATCTCGCAGATATTGTCATCACAGCTCTTCTATATTTTTTTTGTAAATAAATACATTCCTTTTAAAACTATATTTTTTGGGAAATAAATACATCCCTTTTAAAACTAATCTACTATTAATTGCAAACGTATTTTTTTTTATTAAGTTTATCGTTTCCATAATTTTTGCAATCATGATCTCCCTTCTAAATGATAATCGTGTTGCTAAATACAAGAGATATATATAATTTAGATGATAAGTTTATAATATATTTTGTATAAATCTTTATTACCAGATTAACAATAATTGTTTATTGGGAAATCCTCTCGAGTTAACCTAATTTGACACTATATATACATCATGATTTACCTTTCATTCTCACATCAATTATCAGAAAATATTCACGAACATAAATCACATTATGCAGTCTCATAGACACTCTGCAAGACTTGCAAGATCATCTGAAAAGAAAAACACTCATACACTTTTAGAAGGTACGATTTAAGCAAATACTTTTTTCATTATATTGTTATATTGATCTTGATGTTTTTGTTATTTTGAACTCATGCTTTATTGCTTATTTGTTTTGCATGTGATTACAGTTGATGAACCACACAAACATGATGGCATGCACACCATAAACTCTAAAACTCCTATGTCTGTATATATCGATAAATCCACCACTGTGAGTGATACACCTGGCAGCGGACCTGTGAAGAGACGTTTAATAAATGAAATTGATAATCCTGGTATAAAATATGTAAAACCTACTTCTAATGTTGTTACACAGCCTAAAGTTATTATGGTGAATAACTATTTGCTTTTAAAAACCCAATATTGTCTTTATATGCAAGGTTTTTCTTATTTAATTCAATTTTAAAATAACATGATTAAGGTTATTATGATTAAATTAAACTGTATAAAATACAATGTCATAATATGTTTATGTATTTGTAGGAAGGAATTCAGATCCAAAGAAAAACAATGGAAGCAATATGTCC
>LBNU01011612.1:17615-29979 GCA_014162995.1 Artemisia annua | reverse complement strand
TGAAATTAAGCTTTTGAGCTTGTGGTTGTGGTTGTGTGGTGGTAGAGGTTGGTGGTGGTGGTGATGGGAAGTGTTGGGAAGGGGAAAAAGATTAAAATAATTTTATTAAAAGTCGCTCAAAATTTTAAAAGTCGCTAGTGATAAGTAGCTCAAAAGGAGCCCTACTACATAATGATTAGGCACTACTTTTGTGGTGCCACATGTCGCATTTTTGTTAAAGTCGCTAGTCGCTTGAGCCATTTCAAGAAACCAACCAAAGTGGGTCCAAAAAAACCCACCCCTCTGAGCGACTGGGCCACTCTCAAATTTTGCCCAATGTTTTATGAATGGGCAAATCATCGCTGCTGTTGCAGCAGCCCAACTTATCTATTGTCACATGAAAAATAATTTTACAATTTATATTTTTTACCCTTCAACATTTTCAACTTTACACAATTGGTCTTTCCTTTATACCTTTGCAGCAGGTAAGATCCCTGCAGTCAACAGCAGGGATCATTTTCCCTTTATGAATAATTGCTTGTTAATTACTTAGATCATAACCTTATAACAGTTTTTGAATATTATTCAGTACTGTGAGATAAGGATGATTATAATCATTTTTTTTATTTATTTTTTTATTTTTTTATTATTTTTTTTTTGTAACAATGATTTCCGACCTTATTGGCTGACTAATCTACGGGGTTTGAACCTACCGCCACACAAACTCAGACCAGGTAAAGGCCTCCCTTTTAATGAAGTTGGCGTGACTAAATCAAGATTGATTGATAACTTGAGACATTACACATTTTAGAGTAATAGCCATATGCCCTTTTGCCACTAAGCCACCATTGAGTGCTTAGGATGATTATAATCTTAAATTTGTTGAAAAATTAAACATCATTTAAACTTGTTAATGACAATTCTATATATACTCAAAACAAACATTATAATTTCATATTTTAAAAGCATTGTACTAAGTTATTACAAACTTGCTATTTGGGTCGAAATTAAGCTTTTGAGCTTGTGGTTGTGGTTGTGTGGTGGTAGAGGTTGGTGGTGGTGGTGATGGGAAGTGTTGGGAAGGGGAAAAAGATTAAAATAATTTTATTAAAAGTCGCTCAAATTTTTAAAAGTCGCTAGTGATAAGTAGCTCAAAAGGAGCCCTACTACATAATGATTAGGCACTACTTTTGTGGTGCCACATGTCGCATTTTTGTTAAAGTCGCTAGTCGCTTGGGCCATTTCAAGAAGCCAACCAAAGTGGGTCCAAAAAAACCCACCCCTCTGAGCGACTGGGCCACTCTCAAATTTGGCCCAATGTTTTATGAATGGGCAAATCATCGCTGCTGTTGCAGCAGCCCAACTATTGTCACATGAAAAATAATTTTACAATTTATATTTTTTACCCTTCAACATTTTCAACTTTACACAATTGGTCTTTCCTTTATACCTTTGCAGCAGGTAAGATCCCTGCAGTCAACAGCAGGGATCATTTTCCCTTTATGAATAATTGCTTGTTAATTACTTAGATCATAACCTTATAACAGTTTTTGAATATTATTCAGTACTGTGAGATAAGGATGATTATAATCATTTTTTTTTGTAACAATGATTTCCGACCTTATTGTCTGACTAATCTACGGGGTTTGAACCTACCGTCACACAAACTCAGACCAGGTAAAGGCCTCCCTTTTAATGAGGTTAGCGTGACCAAATCAAGATTGATTGATAACTTGAGACATTACACATTTTAGAGTAATAGCCATATGCCCTTTTGCTACTAAGCCACCATTGAGTGCTTAGGATGATTATAATCTTAAATTTGTTGAAAAATTAAACATCATTTAAACTTGTTAATGACAATTCTATATATACTCAAAACAAACATTATAATTTCATATTTTAAAAGCATTGTACTCAGTTATTACAAACTTGCTATTTGAGTAAATATGAAATTATCAAGTTTCTGAGCATATATGGAATTTTCTCTCTATACTATTTGGTCAAAAAGTTCTTTTATTTTGATATAAATTATTGACCATATATGAAAAACAAATGTTGACTTGAGAATCAAAAATAGGTGAAGATGTATTTACCATTTGGCATTAAATACATAACACATATGTGAGTACTATAAATAGCATGATCAGAAGTTTAGAACTACACAAATTCTCAATCCAAACAACACTATGAATATGAAGCTTGCTCTCTTCATATTCATATGTTTCATCATTTCATTCATCTCTTCTTGCTCATCAGCGACCAACGGTACTGTCGACTGGTGGTGCGCCCGAACCCCATATAACCAAACATGCAATCACTATGTCGTCAAAGATAACCCGTCAAGTGGCCCTCTATCTATAAACCAATTCCTGGATATGACCGTACTAGCATCCATAGATGAAGCACGCATGGTTCTAAAACAAACACAAGAGATCGAGTCCAAGTACCCAAATGTTCCAGGAAAAAGCTTGTGGCGTAGCTGCGTTGAGTACTTTGACGGGATCGTGTACACACTAAACATGATTCTTAACCACACCCGTAATCCCACACCACTCGATGTCCAGACTTGGATCAGTGGTGGTTTAACATATATCAGCATGTGTAAAGAAGGGTTCGAGTTGATTAGTATGACCAACACTGGCCTACCCACACTTTCTACCAATTTGACAGAACTATTACTCAACTCTTTAAATATTAGTGCTGTCATTAGAGGTGGTAATAATACTCATGGGATTGCAGACTGGAACTTTATCCACGAATACAATTTGTCAGATTTGGCAGAAGATAAGCCAGATGTTGTGGTGGCTCAAGATGGCTCAGGAGATTTTACAAAGATTCAAGAAGCCATAAATTCCCGGTGGGACAAGAGACAAGAAGGCAAGAGGTTTGTGATATATATCAAGGCGGGGGTTTATGAAGAATACGTTATGATTGAGAAGGAAGTGTGGGATATTACTATTTTTGGCGACGGAATAAATCAGACGATCATCACTGGTGACAAGCATTTAGGTGGCGACGTTATAAATACTATAAACGCAGGAGACTTGAAAACAACATCAACTTTTCGTGAGTTTTATGTATAATAGTTCTTTTAACTGTAACAATTTTGAAAGGAGTATGTTTTCTTAACTGAAGTTTTTTTATTTGTTCGGATTGCAGAAGTTTGGGGTTATGGATTTATTGCTCGAGACATCACATTTCGGAACACAGCTGGTGCAGAGTTAGAACAAGCAGTGGCGTTTCTTTCCAATTCGGACAAATCAGCTTTTTACCATTGCAGCTTTGAGGGCTACCAAGACACACTTTATACATTCTCAAATACTCAATTCTATAAAGAATGCCAAATCTATGGAACCGTCGATTTTATATTTGGTAGCTCTCTTGCAGTTTTTCAAGATTGTGAAATCTTTTTTAGAATACCTAGGGCCCATGGAGGAGGATTAGTGGCAACGGCTCAAGGACGAGAGCATGATAACGATGCTAATGGATATTCGTTCCAAGGGTGTAAAATAATGGCTGGAGAAGATCTTAAGCCCGTTATTGATCAATACCCTAAAGCCTACTTAGGAAGACCATGGCGTTCACATGCTGTAACCGTGTTTATGCAATCTTTTCTTGATAACCTGGTGGATCCAGAAGGGTGGCTTGGTTTTAATGGCAACAATAAAACTGGTTATTATGGTGAGTACAAGAATTATGGACCCGGTTCGTCTACTGATCATAGAGTGACTTGGCCCGGTTACCATGTAATAAAAAATAAAAAGACCGCAAAGAGATTCACTATTGAGAATTACATTAATGGCAATGACTGGCTTCCTAAAACCGGCGTGCCTTTTACACCCGGGTTGTATAATCTCTAAAAGGAGGTAAAAGAGGACCAAAATTCCCTGATTCTTGTAGCTTGCTAAAAATCGATTGTGAGTTTATGACATGACCTTGTGTTACTATCTCATTCAAGTTATAATATGAACTTTTTCTACGTATTCAATTAATAGCAAACTAATAGCAAGGATTTCTTGTTTACTGACCTTGTGTTACTATTTCATATTCAATTACTTTATAGAATAATTTTTTAATGGACAAGAAAATACAGGCTTATTATAGTAAGTGTATTACAAGGATTTCTTGTTTACGACTTTATCCCTATCAAATGGAACCTGTGGAAAACTAATAGCAAACACGAAGTGAGAGAAAATTGGTAAAACACATATCAAAAGTCAATGCTGTGTAATTTCGCACAAGGCGTGAATAGTGAAACAATGCTACTTAAAGTGTAGTAGTATCACAATAGCTAGAGAGTATAACTAAAATGAAGAAAGTATATTGTGTGATATGGTATGTAGGTTGGCAGATTGCTGTTAGTAACAACAGTGCAAGTGTCACAATTGGAAAAGTATTACAATAGTCAGTGACGGAGCCAGACTTTTGAGCTCGGGTGGGCCGAATGAAGTGTTACATCGCATAACTTACATAAATTTGAACATTTTTAAAGCTAACGGTGTACACTTTCTAATATATCAAAAGTTCATCAAAAAGTCAATAACTCATATTAAACTCACGAGCCCAGACATCTTATAAATGTTACCTATAACAAATCCACACATCTTATAAATTTGCAACAAAAAACATATATATGCAAGTTAAATAACTAAATACTCGTTCCTTTTTTGCATTCATGCTTAATAATTAATCAAAAATTGGATGGGCCAAATTATCTTTATATGAACTTTTGGACTAAATTATACATATGCATGCCTTGTTAAGAAGTTTCCTGGGTTGGCCATGGCCCACCATGTCTCCTATGTAGCTCCGTCACTGCCGGTAGTAAAACTTAAAAAAGTGTCACTAAAGTAAAAAGAGTCACAACCTGTCCAAGTGTTTTACCCATAGAAAAGAAAGTGTCATAACTCTTTATAGCAACATAAAAAGGATTGGGAATGTTATTGACCTGTTTGGGCACAAATTGGTTCTCACATTAAGGTATCGGTAAAACCCAAACTATAAATTTATACATATTTTCTAACATGTCATTAAAACCTCAAGTATAGTCTTAGTGTTTGTGCGAGATGGAAGTGGGCGTCTAATAGCAGGTTCTGCACAAAAGGATCTCGTATAATCTTAGGCTGGAATGATGATGTCGTGGACGTCTTGATGTTAACATGTACGAGTCAAGCTATACATACCTGATGCAGGATTTCTGACCAGGTTTTACTATTTATAAAATCTCGTTTTTACTCTAGGTTTAACTTATGTACTAACGGACAGAGAATCCGGTCGTGTGTAGGCTAGTAATGGTAACTCCGAGGTCGTCCCAAGAGCTATGTGGTGTGGATTATATCTAAGTTTAATGTCACTAAATAAAACTAGTTTTAAAGCAGAAATGATTGATTGAACGAAATGAAATGAAAGCAAATAAACAAAAGCAAATAAATGTGAGGTTGTGAGCAATAAGAGAGAAATGTGCTAACCTAATTACTCCTCCTATATCGCTTGCAATCATATTTCCTATTAAACTAATCTCATGCTTTAGGTGGGGCGGACATATATCACTAGGTTCATATGGTCAATTTCCCTAGCCTATCTTCCCCGAATCCTGCCGGGAACCACAGGCACTACCCCATGCTAGTAAGTCGACGTACGGTAGATGGGTTTGAGTCATTAAGTGCCACTACATGCTAGACTTATCTTATATGGCCCATTGTCACGATCATAGGCCATGCTTTTACTTAAGTTCCTCCACCCCGGAAAATGGTCCTATGATCAATTTGCACACAAGGTCCGTGGTTAGTTGTCATCCCAACCATATCCTCGCAACCCAACTACGCCAGGATCCTATGGTCAATTCCTCCAGCATACCAGGTATAACCGGGTGTTCTAAACTACCGCAACTAAAGGTTCATAAGATAAACTAAGCATGAACACACGTAAAAGCATTAAGAAAAGTGCGGAAACATAATCAAAGCAACAAAAGAATCATGATTAGGCTAGCACCAGAGGTGCTTAGCCGATCATATTAAATTGAACACTCGAAATGATGTTTATGCAAGCCATGAATTCGAAATGTAAAAGTAAATATGTAATGCTAAAACTTATGGTGATTGAGGCGTGTTTTCTCCCTTGGAAAGGCTCCGTATGGTACTGTAGAAGGGCATCCTAAAAGCTCCAACGATCTCTGACTTTGTGTGTGAGAAAGTTGTCTATCAAATGATCGAAATTAGGGCTGTATTTATAGGCCCGATCAGAGCTACGGTGTAACTGAGAAATGTGTTACGCCGTAGCTAGTGTAATCTAATCCAGATGTGATGGTTACGGCGTAATTGATGAAGTGTTAAGCCGTAACTCCAATATTAGGGTTTCTTCTACGTCATAGTCTTCAAGTGTGTTACGTCGTAGCTCAATTCTCGGATCTTGGATTACTCTCGTACACGTTGCTACGCCGTAGTTCCAAAGTAATGTTACGGCATAGCCTTTCATTCAAAGGATTCTTTGAAGACTTGGATTTGTTACGGCGTAGACCAGAGATTTGGTTACGCCGTAACTCTTGGTCCGCGTTGACTTTGGTCTTCTTATTTGAATTCCTAGCTACGTCGTACTTGAGAGATGATGTTACGCCATAGCTTCTTCCAGCACACTTAGATTTGTCTATCTTTGCACGTTCTTTCCATATTCCTCATCTCGTTAGCTCCTATGCTCATTCGTAACCTGGATACAAAATGTAAAGAAATCAAAGTATATATCCATAATATGAGTAGAATAAATGAGCATAATAGGGGGAAATTGACACTTAAATATCAGGATTATTTGACGTTATCAATACCCAGGTTATCCTTAAAGCTGACAGTAAAGCTATGTTTTGTACCTTTGTTTATGCCTCTAGTTCGTATGAAACGACAAGGGAGTTGTGGCAATGTCTTGAAGTTCACAAGCATTTCATGATTTCGAGGCCATGGGTTCCGTTGGGTCATTTTAACGCTGACTTATTTATTGAAGATACTTTCCATTGGTCGAAAGACATTAACATCTCTATGAGAGAATTCAATGATTGTGTTATTAATATTGAAGTTGAGGATGTCAATTGCACAGGTTTGCATTACACGTGTATCCAGAAACCCAAGAGCTGATGAAGCCGTTTTGAAGAAAATTGAGCAGGTCATGTGCAATACGGATTTTAATCATGAGTATCCTGATTCATATGCAATATTTCAACCATATCGCATCTCAGATCACTCCCCTTCCGTGTTAAAGATTTACAAGAAGGCTGAAGACAAACCTAAACCGTTCAAGTTTTTTAATTTTCTTGTTTACAAAACAGAATTCATACATGTGGTCGCGGATATGTGGGGAACTGATATTGAGAGTTTTTCTATGTTTCAAGTGGTAAAGAGGTTGCGTCTGTTAAAGAAACCTTTATGGAAACTGGTTCATGCTCAGGGTAATCTTCATGACAGAGTGGTTAAGATTCGTCTTGAATTGGAGGAGGTTCAAAAGGCTCTAGATAGGGATCTAGAGTCCACTTTACTTCATGAAGAAGAAGAAGCTTACCTAATGGCGTTTACTCAAGCTACACTAGAGGAGGAGCAGTTTTTGGTTCAAAAGGCTAAGATTGATTGGCTTCGTGAGGGTGATTCTAATATGGCATACTTTCACTGATCGGTAAAAGCCAAAGTAAGTAGAAGACGCATTGATTGTGTTATGGGATCTGATAATAGTTTTTATGAAGGGAATTCAGTTCCAAATGAATTTATGCAACATTATATGAACTTCATTGGTCAAGAAAGTGATGCTTCCCCTCTTATGCAAGAGGGTCTGTTTGTGAAACGGCTTGGGTAAGAAAAAGCTGTGAACATGGTTCGAAGTGTGATGCGCGGGATTGCGACGACTCACTAGGGTTTTACTTCTCAAGGGATCTTGAGAAGCTTGCAATCCCCACCAGGCAGTGTACCTGACCGATATAGTATAGTGTAGTGGCAAGTACCGGGGGATTGATCGTTCTCTGCGGGAATAGTGTCGTTAGGATTGAAAAGCTACTCTAATAGGTCTAGGGGTGAGGGAAGATTCTTTTTGTATTTTATTATTTTTAGGAAAGCAAGTAAAATCTCGGGTTTGAAGGAGTGGGCGAAATTAGTTGCTAGTCAACTAACCCAAATAACTACTAATGCAAATAAAATAAAATAACTAATGGCGTTTACTCAAGCTACACTAGAGGAGGAGCAGTTTTTGGTTCAAAAGGCTAAGATTGATTGGCTTCGTGAGGGTGATTCTAATACGGCATACTTTCACTGATCGGTAAAAGCCAAGGTAAGTAGAAGACGTATTGATTGTGTTATGGGATCTGACAATAGTTTTTATGAAGGGAATTCAGTTCCAAATGAATTTATGCAACATTAAATGAATGAAAAATAGAAAAGTATATATATATTTTACACTCTGACGGCGTCAGGTTATGGGTTCTGACGCCGTCAGCTCGCCGTCATTAGGGTTCTCGGATGACCTAGATCTACTTCTGACGCCGTCACTTGTAAATGTGCTCTGGGCCGTCACTCTTTATCATTACACCTGACGGCCTACTTCTTCTAACACCTGACGCCGTCAGGTGTAAACATCTTGTTTTCTTCATAGGGCGTCTAGTGTAATCTGATTTTACTCCTTTGTCAATGTTGGCTGACGGCGTCACCTTATGACTCTGACGCTGTCAGGAAGGTTTTCCAGCTTCTTTTGAGACTTTGTCATTTTCTTCACTTTTATGCTCCAAAAACGTCCAAATTAGCATGTTTTCCAGAATTCTTCTCAAAAGTACCTAAAATGACAAAAGGAACGATTTAGGGCAATATTTGATCAAATAAATACGATTTAGGGCTTAAATGACCCCTTAAAACGGGTACACTTTTCGTCTTATCAAATATCCCTACACTTGGGATTTGCTTATCCTCAAGCAAATGAGCTTTTCCACCAATCAAAATATAAGTTAGGGGTCATTTAACACGAATATAAAAGTAATTACAACAAATGATCATTCCACCTTAGTCAGAATAAGCACGGAAATTATACACTAGCAACTCACATTAAGTGTTTGGATACTCTCATCTCTGGGGTGTTGAAAATTTATATATCATATTTGGAAATTGAGAAATATCACTCATTACCTGTCATAGAAAATAGATTACCATAGGCTTGGGAAAGGATCACGCCTCCACCACTTTTGGCGTAAGCACCTAGGATAAACTATCAAAGAGGTCTTTACAAAGGGTTATAACGTTAGGTGTAGGGTATGGAAAACACGGTTTTGTTGGATAAAGGATAGTTTACTGGTGGCAAGTCAATCGTCTTGGTCAATTACATGTACAATGAGGCGTTGCTAAGCCAAGACTCGACTCAACTTAAACTACTACGACTCTCTTTTTGTATTTTTTTTAAGACACTATTTCGACTTAAACAATAAAATAAAAGAAACGGATGGTAGCCCGTATGTTTTTCTCTTTTCTTTTTCTAATTTTTTTTTTTTTTTCTTGATTTTTTGATTTTTTTTTATTTTTTTATTTTTTTTTGCGTACACTTTTACTCTACCATCCAAAATAATACATCAAAGGGAGCTCGTTTCCTCCCTACACTTGAACTTTTACATACTTTACACATAACTATTCTAATGACTCGAATCAAGAAAATCAAGACACTTGGAGTACTTTAAACATTAACGCACATATGGGGGTTATAATTGATGTTCTTCCCCATTACTCCATTACACTAGTATTTCACCCATGAGTCCCAATCGTCCCAAAACAATATGTACAAGATATGACTCGACTTAGCAACCATGTAATCGATTAGATAATTAACTAAGGGTTTAACACAAATGTTGTCACAATAATGCACTAAAAATGAGTGCATACAAGGTAGGCTAAGGCGATTTGGGTGTACATTTAAGTGGGGTGTAACAAATTCTCACTTTGAGTAAGATGCTCAAAGGTCGAAACGAAAAGATAGGCTCGGAGGGGTGTACTAGGGGTATCGTGTACCAAAAATGGGTACAACGCAAAGGGTGTGGGAGAATTACTTGACCAATGTAGCCAACGTAATTATAACAAAAGCACGGGTGTAAAACAATGGCTTAATCCTAATGCCTCTTATCACGTAGTCAATCCTAACTACACGAATGTAGTCTCACTAGCGGTCTCGGTATGCATCACAAACGCAAGTTCTAGAATCTATAAACTACCGGTACACTCATAAGCACCAACAATGAATGCTTTTTCCTAAAGATCTAAAGGCGAACCTCACATATTTGGGGTGGAAATTTTTGAGTGGTATGTTTTTGTGCTAGTCATACAATTCCTTATCCATGAGACGCTTATTAAAACCAAAGTTTCACTCCTATATGTTGTAAAAAAAATTTAAATTTGGTGTTAAAATTGCCCTAACCAATATTTCTCTTGGCTTTATTACACATTCACTATTAAACAAAACAAAAGTCAAGCGAAGTTGTAATTTCTAAGTCATCCTAATTTACCCTCCCTACACTTAAACCGAACATTGTCCCCAATGTTCTAAATAAAAGATGTAAAAGTAAAATAAATGAGAATGAAAGAAACTAATACTCCCCTGATTCACTCGGTATGGATGATGTGATAATATGGTTGAATCTCCCTCCAAGAGAATGAACATTATAAGCTTCACTCTAGAATTACAATCATCCTCTTGATGTGTTGCACGTACATCTTCTTTTCCAATATAACCTGTAATCATCAAACCCAAAAACCAAAGCATCAAACCAAACAAAGAAAAACCGCAACTAGATGAAATTCCAGACTTAGAAATAAAAACAAAACAAAACAATAAAAGGATAGGATACTTGTGGAATAACTTAAAAATAACATACAGGAAAATTGGACATTTAAGAAATTCAGGAAAACTATGCAGCTACAGTACCTGACGCCGTCAGGTTGTAAAGCCTGACGCCGTCAGGATTAACCTGACAGAAATTTTTACGTTTTGGTTCTGGAAAAATTCTGGAAAAATATGTTTTCTTAAGTTCGTTTTCCTGCAGTAACTCATAAAATGTATCCACAAGTATTGACACACAAACAAGATAGAGTATACGCTAATCATGCATTGTAAATTTTCATGTTCGAATTTCGTTCTTTTTAACAAAATATAAATTTCCTACACTTATCTTTTTGTAAAATACCTTTATATGCAATTAAGACGAGGTTAAAAACAGAATAAAGCATTTTCACAAATTATTCGATACATGAAAATTTAAACAATTATGATTAAGCATATATGACACAAACAAACAAATAAAATAAAAACATCAAACAATTAAAAACATGGGTTGCCTCCCAAGAAGTGCTTGTTTTTGTTCGAGTCACGAGCCTGACTCTACCCTTATTTAGCAGAAATAGGGGAGGTTTTCCCTACACTTATGATTAAGTGCGGGTGGAAGTAGCGATACACACCCTTAGGGTGGAAATATGCCACGTGAGGTGAAGGGGGTGAGTGAATGGCTTCCTTCATCCTAAAACTACCCGGATAATAATGGTTGATGGGTGGGTCGGTTCCTCTTTTGTCTCCTAGATGTAATCTATGGATGGAAAGTTGAGTAAAGATTGAGGTTCTGGTTCATCAACACTAGGAAATTCCCTAGAACTAAGAGTAAGGTTATCACTACAAGTATTCAAACCTATATCCTCTATTGGTGTTTGGTCCAAGGGTTCTACCTCCATCGGGGTTCCTAAAGTCTCTTCTACTTCTTCCGGGTAAGTCACGGGCGGTGTGTGTGCCTCAATTGATGGTAGGACTTGTGGGGTACTTTGTGGGCTTGGATTATCCACCTCATCCTCCTTTGTATCTAGATTACCTATGTGTTCGTTTTGTACTATGATGTAAGGCGACATCCACTTAGGTATCTCAACATTAGCGTATTCATCCCCAAATAAACTTGTTTCATGACCCTTGAAATTTGTGGTCAATTGACTTGCACTAATGTTCGTTGGGTTGTCTACTCTATAGTAATATTGGGCACAATCTTCTATGGCATCCCATGCTTCTTCAGCATTTAATTCCCTAAGGTCCCCATTGGCAAAATCGTTAATGCACATTTGGTCATATCGGTTGACACGATCATAGAAGATTTGGGTTATGGATGCTAAATCGAAGCTATGATGAGGGACTATTCGGAGTAAATTTTTAAAACGGGTCCATGCATCATATATGGGTTCATCTTGATATTGGTTGAACATCAAGATGTCATTAGGGGTGAATGGGTTTCGTGGTCGGTAGTATGTTGGATTCGCGTACTCCATAATGGTGAACGGAACAGTCAATGGAAATGTTTTTACAAACAAAGACACAAAGAAAAGATAGACTACGGGAAAGCTAATAAAAA
>LBNU01011611.1:51768-61886 GCA_014162995.1 Artemisia annua | reverse complement strand
AATGGTACATTTCTTTTTATTAGTACTATTTCTTCAAGTTAATTTTTTCATATACATATGGTATGTGTTATGCATTCAATATTTGAAAGTAAAAAAAGGACTTATGGTAATAAACACTTGCATCTAGAAATGGAACTATTTAGAGATTTACTAACCCTAACAAATTAAAATGTCATTTTTAGGTCATATCTATTACATTTCCTAAAACTGCTAACAATAAATTTTAGTTAAGTTGGGTCTATTTGGTTCATTTAAGTAGCTGGGATGCATATGTTTGGTATGAGTTTAATTTGTGTAGCTCGATTTGGGTATACTTTGTCTATTTGGTTCATTTAAGTAGCTGGGATGCATATGTTTGGTATGAGTTTAATTTGTGTAGCTCGATTCGGGTATACTTTGTGTTTCTTGTAAACTTGTATCAAAAGGGGTTCTAAAGGGCCAAAAATGTCTATAAAAATCGCGGTTTTTATCTTCAAAACTCTTTAAAAGTGTTGCATTTTATGTGTTTAGATTTCTATAAATGTCTTGTGATACACTATGAAATAGTTCATATCCAAGAGTAGTATTAATAGTATGAGACAATTTGTTGTGGTTCAAAACTAGCTTATGTAATGATTTTTTTTGGTTAAAGTACAATAAAATTTTAGTCTTTTATTGCTATTGATTTAAGATATATTTATATATTTGAGTAGTGTACTAGTAGTCTTTTTGTGAAAAAATTTGCAGAAACTAAAACAAATACAGCCATCTTTTAGGTAATGTCTTAATGAAGTTTCCAAAGGTCACAAAGGATACTTTAGACATAAAAATTCTCTTGTTTTTCACAAAGATTAACTCTTAATTAATACTTTATTAAATTTCAGATTTATTAAAGCTCTTAAAAAAGATTTAGAACAATAAAGATTCTGGTAGATAGTACAACTCCTTTTGGCAGCTTGAAAAAACATATAAGTTGTAACTCCAATCTTTCTAGTATGTTGTCATATTCTTTTTGAAGTCTTATGAAACATAACTTCATATTAAACTTTGACATTTAGGTTATGTATTTGGATAAGTCACAAGCTCTAGAAACCTCACATGAACATATGTCACTCTTTCTTAGAAAATAAGTAGTACCCAATTAATAAGCAACTCCTCTAGCTAATATAAATCATAACATACATCACACATTTATTTTAAAATGAAAAAAGTATACTTATATTTTCTTTTGGGTGGCAATACTTATCCATAGTTAAAAGCATGCATGGATTAGTGTGGGCATAGTTAAATCAATAAAAGAATATGTAGTATATCATAGTAGTTTAAAATACTAGTCTAGTGACATAAACATAAGTGGTTTGTTTTGGTTTTGTTTTGTTGGGGTTATGGATTCATATATAAAGTGTTTCCTTAATTTCAAGCATGTCTTTAAGAAAAGACAGGTGTTAAGTGTTAACCATCCATTTAAATCTTAATGAGAACCCACTTCCTGACAGATTCCTTAAATTAATGTCTTTTTTAATGTAACCAATGGCATTATGTTTCACTGAACCCGAAATTTATTTTTGTTGCCGGGCTGATGGGCCGCCCCGAGCCTTTCAAGTTTTTTGAGCTCCACACCTGTCCTTTAGGGTTTATAGCTTGTGGGGTTAGGGCTTGTGGGACCCATTTTGAGGGGTTGGGTTAGGTTAAATATGTGGATGTACGGATGGATTCTTATTGGTGGAGAATATTGATTAAGTTATGAAATTATTTTAATAATTATATCATACTTTTGCTTTCTTGTTTTTTAATTTGGTGAGATATTGAATGAGTTGTTTATTTAGGTGTTTACTTTTTAAATTTAAATGAGAATAAAAATGTTTAAGTTTTGGTTTTAAAAATGTTTTTTGGTACTTAAAGGTTATGGTTTTGTTAATCTAGATTCTTTGTGTCAAAATAAAAGGACAAACTTGTTTTGGTTAGGATTGAGAAAAAAAAAAAAAAAAAAATTCTTGGTGTTGTCCTTGATTGATTGTTGTCTTCGTGTCTTTGTATTTTAATTTGTCGTAGGCCGGTGTGTAGTTTTTGGATTTGTGTTCTTCTCCAGCTTTGAGGCGCTCGTTTTGTTAATTTTTGTGTCAACTTTTTATGGTGTTTTTTGTTATTTATCTTCTTGCTTGGTTATTTAATAGCTTATTATTTATCGATCTAGTTATAAACAATATCAAATAAGCAAATAAAGCAGATATAGTAACAATCGATTTCAAATCCTTGAGAAGAACTTGTGACGAAATTTTAGTTCATTTTTGTCGAAGTTATGAGGCGCATTTTAGATGATAGTCTTAATTTGAAGTATATAAATTTACATCATTGGGTAAAAAAGACAGTGCACTTGTGTGTTTTTTCCATAATGCTTTGAAAACTTGCAACGGTCTAGATATGCTATTGACTTCGATTCATGATTGATTGCAAACTTCATTGATAGATTGACTTACAAATAGCCATTTCTAATACTTGTATGTATCATCCAATAATTATATTACTGTAATGTGTTACTAATGTTATAGTAGAATTACAATATTTTCAAAAGAGCCATCCTATTCTGATGTTATTTCAAATTTCTTACAAGTGTTTTACACTGACATATGATTTGGTGGATCCAAGATTTGGGAAAAAAAAATAGTCATATGCAAGAAAAAATAGTATACTGGCAACCTTTGCAGTGTTACCGTTCTTTTTGTATTTTGTGATTAGGGAGATTTATTTATTTTATTTTAAGGAGTTAGAATACTATTTTAACATTTTCTACTGAAATGTATTCTGCAACAATATATCTGGTAGGATATTTCAACTGAGAGAAATATAAAAAACTATGACCTAATTATTAAACATAAAATGCATTTTCTTTATGTTTATCCATCTGAAAGATTGGTGATCCAAACACACCTAAAGTCAATAAAAGTTATTTTTTTGTAATATTTCTTTACAGGAATATATGTAAACTAAAATTTAGCACGACGCTAGAAAGGCTTTTAAGCCATAATATGCCGACGAATCGTGGAGAAAAGC
Organism: Artemisia annua; assembly: GCA_014162995.1. Classification (NCBI taxonomy): domain Eukaryota; kingdom Viridiplantae; phylum Streptophyta; class Magnoliopsida; order Asterales; family Asteraceae; genus Artemisia; species Artemisia annua. The sequence goes on along the minus strand of LBNU01011611.1, from coordinate 58,856 downwards.
ATTTTAGGCCCAATACTTAGTTAAGCCAAAATATGCCTAGAAAATCATTTAGAGAGGCGCAATAAGGTTTTAGTGTGTATGTATGTGCACCACTCGTGGTTTGTTTTTTTTAACTGTTTAGTAGTTTAGAGAGCATGCTAATTGTGCAATCCCAATAACTTTAGATAGATTGAAATTAAGTATCATAAATATTGAGCTATGTGACTATGATTTGCTGGATGACCCGGTAATAAGATTGTCTAGCTAAGAGACATGATCAAAATATAGAGTAGCATTATTATACAAAAAGTTTACCATCACAAGTGTTTTTTTGGTTCTGCTAGTAAGTCAGATTTCAAGGGATCCAACTAAGTTTGTCGGGCATATTCTATGAGTAGGAGCAAAGTCTTCCTTAGCTTTTTGACTAGAGTGTTAGTGTAGACAATGAGTCTAGATACCACATTTGAAAGGATAAAAATAAGATATATTGTACATATTAGATAAGGGTCAGGATACTTATATCCGTTAGAATTTAGATTTTACACAGTAGTCCATAGAGATAAACCTTCCAACACAAAATCAAGTTTAGCTGTATTAGATCTACAAAAATATGTGCGACACATATATATGCAATAAGAATCTTAGGAGAAACAAGGAGCAAAAATCATGTCCCCTAGAGATAGTGCCAAATGTTATGATGGCGCGATGTGTGTAAGTTTACATAATGCCGACTTTATAGCTTTGCAATATGCTTTTGTTGTTGGTGTGTCATGTGTGCGCTGGACGATTCTTTTAGCACATAGTGAAAGTAATAAAATCTCTAAAACCAACGATTGCCTCAGCTGGACAATGATCTCACCTATCATATTAAACATTGGTAAAAGAACTTATAGATAGATGTTCTAGATGGTAAGACATACAAATGTGCTTTCTTTTCGTAAATACCAACTAGTAGACCGAGGATTGATTTCTCGATGTGGTGATCTTGAAGGATATAAGGAAGTTTGATTGAGTCGAGTATAAACATCAGTTATAGCTTCCTTACTAAGAAACGCACAAGGTCATTGCGGTTACAACCATTAAAGACCATAACATTCCCGACTTATCCTAATTGTTTGAGACGTCCCAGGTTCCTTTAAAATACATTAATTGGTATTAAGGATTAGAAATTAGTATTCACCCTCTACTTTCTCTAGAGGAAAAGAAATGTATACTGAATATCTAGAGTGTCCCCAAATTATTGTACACACCAAATGTGAGAACATGATCTCATCTTGTCTCATATCATAACTCAAAAGGATCTTGTACTTATCATGTGATAAAACAGTGGCTGCAATGTGTGCAACAGAAGTACTAGTGCTCGCCAATATATTTTGATGGTGCTATAGTTATTCAGGATCATGGGTCTCTGAGGTGTGAGTAAGATGTAACAATCAACAATCTTATTGCCCGAGGTGATAGGGTTAGGCTGATTTTTAGTGACCACATAATCAATACCTCTATTTAAGAGGTGCCTGGGATTGCTTTTTAAAGCTGATTATGGCTTTGAAATAATGAGTTGCGCAGTTCGCAATAAGCTACTCTCAAACTGATTATCAAAAATTGCTTATTGCCCCCTCTAATCAGATGTGTAATTCTAACACCCCAAAAACATCCTTATGTGTTGTATCATAGCACAGTAAGCACTAAGTAGCTATATTAAACCTTTTCAAACACCCCTGTAGCCAAAGGCTGATAGAAGAGCTACGCTAAATTATGCTAAAGGACTTTATATGTAGGTAAAAAGAGTCAGATCTATATAGGCAAAAAGGAGTCAACTGGTGGCATGACAATTTCTAAATGAGGAGCGCTATCTACTCCTAAAACTATAATATCTAGTAAGTAGTTTAGGATCTTTGCAAGTGGGATATGTGGCGTTTAGATTTCTGTCAAGTACTACCATTCTTATTAGATTGGAAAAAAATTGGTGTTTCTGATGTGATGTCCAAACTATATTTCTATAGCAGGTAAGTAATTTTCAATCATAATTAGGGTTTCAAGCAATGCGTTTTAATCATGATTATTGGAAATTAGTGATGGTTTAGAAAGTGATAATTAATGGTGGTTAGGGTATTGAGAGCGATGATGACAGCTGATGTTCGAGCTTGCTTTAGGGTCATTGCAAAACCTGAATAGAATTAGAAGTGGCTATTTCAACATCCTTAGTTATTAGTAACAGGTTATCTGGCTTGCGTCTTATTTCAAATGTGTCAAATTTAAGTTCTTGGGTAAAAGGGGAACGTGGGTCGGTTAAACAAGTTTAAAGTCCCATAAAGTCTAATTTTGATACATACAACTTCATATAGGCCAAGCCGACCTTGCTCGTCTCAAATTGAGCCTGCTCCACCTGCAAATCTCAACATCTCTAATTGAAGTGAAAAGGATGACTCATATCTAACAGTGTACTAATAAATCATTGTTGTCATACATTTACTATCCCAACCAATAACAAGGCAATCATTATCAAATTTTCAATTGATATTTGTATGCATCAAAAGGTCTGTGTTGTTATGCCATGTAGTTGTACTTGTGATGTTTTATGGTATGAATGAAATGACTTTGTTGATGTTCACAAAAATAATTATTTGTATGCATGCATATAAAGTAAGGTATTTTATTATTTATAAGAATATAGACCAAAAGGTAATGTTTAGACATGATAAATGACACTGATCATGATGATGATGTTTCAGTCCCTACATGTTGTTTGCACCTTAGATACCTTACATTTCTGGCCACTTTAAAGACACCCTTCACCAGGTATTTAGAAATAATAGAAGCAGTCACCAAATGAACTTGTTGCAGGCTTATTAAATCACAGTGTGCAGTCAATGTCATTCACAAGATTTTCATGTTGCATCTAAATTCATAACATTTTTTTAAAAAAACTATCCCATAAGAAAATAGGCATACAAAACTTTTTATCATTTGTTTTTCGACAGGCATTTGATAAGTAAAAAATGCTAAAGTTATTGAACCATTTTCGGCTAGTTTCTTATAGTTGGCGATTTGGTGTTATTGTTTAGGTACTGAAGATGAAGATTGCAGGGGGATTTTAACGTGCGCTTGTGTCTATTTATGATGGCAGTATTTATAAAAGTAGGAAAAGGTAAGTAAATTTGCAATGGGTTATGGGAGTGATTGATCTGAAGGAAGGGAACCAAATTATACTTCATTCAGTTTGTATTTTGAAACTTCTGATTGCCTACATTGTAATGGCTTGCTTGTGTGTTTTTGTGAGATGAATTGAATGTGTGAATTTGTGTTGTTAGTTTTTGCTATCTTATGATTTGTTCATGTAATCTTAGTTGTATTTAAGTTATTTAGTTCGTATCTGATATACCGTCGTATAACTACTTTATTTTATTTGAACGACATGAAGAAAATGTGTTGGTGATACCGTGATAGACATGATGAAGAAAATGTACATCAATGAAGTGATGAACAAATGAAGAAAATGTTACACTTTTAGCCATTTACGCATACGGTTTTGTGTTGGTGATAGACATGATGCTGGTATAGAACCAATATATCAGACTAGAACTATATTTTTTGAGTTAAGAGTAAGGTTTTTTTTTTTTTTTTTTTTTTTTTTTTTTTTTTTTTTCTTAAATGATACTAAATTTCTTTAAAAATTCTTTTTAGGTAAATCTTTTTAATTAAGCTTAATTATTTTTTTTTTATTTTTTTTATTTTTTTTTTATTATTTTTTTTTTTTATATAATTTAAATAAAATAAAATTGGCAATTCCAAATATACCTACTAAATCTTGTATGTTTGCATATCTTTTATATAATAAAACAAAACCCCAAGTGGGGACTTTTCCATTTCAAAAAAACTAAACCATACCTTATTTAGTAATAATATTATTTAAAAAAAAGATTATTTTCTTATTAGGTAACATTTTATATTTATCCATAATACAATTAGAAGATAAATACAAAAAATATAGATAAGAAGCAATTAACAATAGGATTAAAACTTTTAAATAATTATCTTTAATAATAAAAAACTATAATTAAACATCATAAATCAAACAAAACAAAGATTAAATTATTTGTTTTTTAATAAATAAAAATATATGATTCAAAAAAATTTAAAAAAAAAACCCGCGCGTGCGCGGGCATTAATAACATAGTTTACACAATACAGACATTAGCAATTTGTCTATAATCAACCATTATGCCACTATATATAATAATTCAAATAACAGACTATCATATAAAAGTAAAAATGTTAACCAACCAACATTGGAAACACACATTATTTAACTAATATAAAAAAAACATTACTTATATATAAAAACTATATAACAATCACTTTCATTAGGTAATGACCTAGCACATAAAAACAACTCCCTACACACTATCTAATCATTAACCAATAACTATAAACACCTTGACTAATATGTATCTGTTACACTGACCAGTGACCATGTCAATATCATTGATGTATCTCCTTTCATCTATTTTCCAATAATTTAATACTTATATTATACTATACATACTTATACAATAACGTGCACGTGACCAGAAATGGTAATGCTGAATAAAATCATTTTGTAGTATTCTGATTATAATGGTTCATATATCGTCATTAATTATGATCAATTACAAATTGTTCATATAATTTTATATCATTTGTATTCAATATAATAGTTAGTTTAAAAAAATGTATACTTTTAATCTTAGTAAATTTACTATTTTGCATAGATAAAAGATTTGTGTCGGATTGCATTACATATTTACATACTCTTTATATAAAGAATTCTCTCTCTGTATACGTTATTAATATCCATATTATATTCTTTTTTAGGTATCACATTATACATTACGTCACTACACCTAATTATAATTATAAGAATTTATCTGAAGTACTTTTATTCACTTCACTTAATATCTATATAATACGTGTATTATTTCTTAATATATAACATAATACCGATGTCACACAAAATCGTAATTTTTTTTTTATTTATTTTTTTATATTTTTTTTTTTTTTTCCTATTTATTTTTTACATATAATTTTCTTATGTACTAATTAAATCGATTAATAATTATTATTAGCTTACAAGATTTTTGACTATGAGTTATACGGATGATACACTTAACATTTATTCGATCTAGAGGAAGGATTTAACTTTGTTTAACTGTCATGGTGTTAATGTTGAAATTATTTAAACGTAAATATTTATATCATGTTTTACATATTATGTGTGTTTAATACCACCCCCGTCCTATATTAAGTGTCTACTTTGACTTTCTGGAGTCTTTCTTGTTCAACTTTAACTTTCTGGAGTCTTTCTTGTTCAACTTTGACCTTAAATTATATTATTTGTGTTATATAATACTTGATGCAACATATATGAATGGATTGGGTTTTTAAATGTATTTTCATTGTATAATTTTCATCAAGTTTTATATAGCACAAATAAAAATATTTATGGTCAATGTTAAACAAGAAAGACTCAAAAAAGTCAAAGTGGACACTTAATATGCGACGGAGGGAATAACGCGTAATAACCCTTAAAATATTTTTTTGAATATCCTTATTTTAACTTTAAAGAGTAATTACATGTGTCGTTGTTGTATGAACAACATATTGTATATGTTTAAATCTCACAGTAACTCGTGAGTTGTGCCTTCATTTTAATATTTATATTCCCGTTAATAATATTTTTAGCTATCTTAATTTGTAAACCCGTGTACGCACGGGTTAAACTTAGAAAAGAAATAACACGAGTTGTTGTTTAACGTGGATAGTAAAAAAGAAATATTTTTCGGATATTCTTACTTCTTATAAAGAGAAATAACATGAGTTATTTGTATATGTACAATCACGTGTATTCATTTATATATCACAATAACTCGTGTTTTCATTTTAATTTTTAGAATTCCGTGCATATACATTAATTTAATTTATAATGATAATAATTTTTATTAAATAACAACATATTATGTTGTTTTTTTAAAGGATATAAAGCGTAGGGGATATTTACTAACATTAATGTATTTAAAATTTAACAACTAAAATTTGATTAATTACTCCATCTTTTTTAAGTATTATTTATTTATTTATTTTTTTATTTTTTTTAAACATGTGTTTTTATACATAGTTTTTTTTTAATGAAATTTAGATGAGTTTGACAAAATTGTTTCAATTTTGAGTTTCTATTGGTCAGCTACATTTATTAAGTCATATTTCTCTAAAATGCTACACCTTAACCGTACACTACGAATCCTCCCTAAACCATTACTCGAAAAATTTAACAGCAGCAACCAGTAACTACAATCACCTACATTTATATCTCTATAGCATCTTACATAACTGGGTTACATCCTACTCAAATACCTGTCACTGCTTCTTAATTAAGCACAACCATACAGCAAAAGACATGAAACATATCACTCGCATATCACAACAAAGCACGTTATTAAGCACACTAATATTCTACAACTACATTCATATCCATCTTGCCAATGCAGCCAGTCAGAACATGGTTGTATACCAAATGGATGTGAAGACTGCCTTTCTCAATGGACACTTAAAGGAAGTAGTATATGTAAGTCAACCAGAGGGGTTTGTTGATCCTGAATGCCCTAATCATGTCTATCGCTTGAAGAAGGCACTATATGGTCTTAAACAAGCACCCAGAGCATGGTATGATACACTGTCCAAATTTCTTCTAGCCAACCAATTCACCAAGGGTGTTGTCGATCCTACCTTGTTCACTAGAAAGTTGAGAGAGCATCGTCTCCACGTTCATATCTATGTGGATGACATTATCTTCGCATCTGCCGATCCACTAGAATGTGATAGGTTTGCACAAGAAATGAGTACTGAATTCCAAATGTCCATGATGGGGGCAAATGTCGTTCTTCTTGGGGCTTCAGATTTCTCAAAACCCACACGGTATCTTCATCAATCAATCCAAGTATGCCAGTGAAATACTAAAGAAATTAGTATTTGAATCATGTGAATCTGTTGATACTCCAATGGTTGAGAGAACTAAGCTGGATGAGGATATTGAAGGAGCACTTGTCGACCAAACCAAATACCGAAGCATGATC